>SNQN01002341.1:64223-74712 GCA_008642245.1 Bassia scoparia | reverse complement strand
ATAATAGGTTGGTTAAACAATAACTTGCGCATACTCCAGTGTATAAAACACATACAATTCACTCTTCATTCTTAAACATTCAAAGCACAATGCTTTTCTACAATGTCAATATATTTCTTTATTGTTATTGTAAATTCAAATGAGCCACAAGTGCGAACATATATTAATGTATGAGAATACGTGCATATAAATCTTGATATCTACATATATAAATTTATAGTGTAGTAGTATTGAATTATGTACTCCCGTTTTATAAATTATGTAATTTACTATTATAATTGTTATGCATATGTAAACTCCATCATCCATCTTCATTTCATTTATAGTAGTTTTTTTACCTAATATTTTCATGTTCGTTATGCTTGTTACTAACTTTTTTTTTCAGCTATCAAAAATCTTGGGTAATATTTCATATATATATTATATATATATATATATATATATATATATATATAGTATATATATATTATATATATATATATTATATTATATATATATATATATATATATATATATAATATATTATATAATGCTATATTTTCATATATATATGCTATAAATGTTATTTTTTTAATGTAGTCATTTTAAGTATCTGTGTCAGTAGAAACTAACAATGAATGTTTCAATATTGTCTTTCATGTATTGAATTGTAATATATATCGTATGCACGCATTGTCATGCACAAAGACTAGTAATACATAAAAAACGAAGAGAGTGTATTTTTTGTTAATAATTAATTCATAAAGTTTTCTTTTATTTTGTTGAATGCTTGAGTTTGATTATTACAATATTAAACTATGTACTAGTAATATTAGCATGACAACGAGTCACGACCCAGGTCACTAGCAATAAAAGTGTTTATAGTACACATATTTTTTTATATTAAAAAACTTGATTAAATAAATTTTTATTGACATAGTTCCACTATTGCGTCGCATCATTATTATATATCTTTTGTATTTTTACATGCATTGCTTCTAGAGTTTGTTGTGTGCTCTCTATATCTCAGTTTATACCTCACAAGTTATAATAATTTAAAAATATGTTATTTTTGTCTATTTCTAGATTGAATGTATTTTTAATAGAATTTTCGTCATTAAACATCCACATATCTTTTATTCTCAAATAATTGATATAATTTTAAAATTGAAACTAGTAATCCACTTTTTGACGGTCTTTCCATATTAATCCCCCCAAATTATATTTTAATTAATCCTAATTAAACCCTCTAATGCTTCCTAAAATGAGTCATATCGGTTATTAAGTTGGTGACTGGTTAATATTGGTAAACTCATTTACAAAAAATGGATTGGCACCGAGTTTTAAGAGACCGGTGGTGTATGAAAACCGGTCTCTTAGTTAAGAGACCGGATATTCACAAAACCGTCTCATAAATCCATCTAAGAGACCGGTCCAAAAAAACACGTCTCTTAAATTAACTAAGAGACCGCATCTTTGAAAACGTCGGTCAAAGCTTATAATTTTTATTAAGGTTTTTATTTTATTTATAGTTTAATAAACAATCTTGATCTAGAAAATCTGGTGGGCCCATATCTCTCTCTTGCTACTCCGTCTTTATCGCCTCTTATTACTCTCCCCTGCATTATCCTTCTCTCTCTCTACTTTTATCCTCTCTACTCTTCTATCTCCTCTCATCCTCGTCACTTCTTCCTTCTATCTCTCAAGTTCTACCATTCTATTCTCCTCTCTCGGTCTCTCATCTTCGTCGTTCATTCCTCTCTTCCTCGATCTATTCCTCTCTCGTCGTTATCCAAGTTCATCAGCGTTCGTTATTCATCGTTCAGCGGGTAAACTTTTTTGGCTTTTCTTTTATGTTTGTATTCGATTTTTTGTTTTTTTCGATTTGTTTTCTTTTTTCGATTTTTCGATTTCGTTCATGTTTGTTGTTTATTTTTTTCGATTTCGTTATCTGAATTTGTTTGTCTGATTTTATGCTTTTTATTTCTTTGATATTTCGATGTGCTTGATTTCTGTTTTATGAGGGACTGATTGCAGGTATTGTTTGTTGTTTTTCGATTTTTTGTGTATCGTTTCTATTTTGTTCGATTTCGTCGATTGTCCGTTTCGTTTGTTTTTATTGTTGTTTTCACCAAATTTCGTTTTTGATTTTGATTTTTATGTTTATGTGCGACTTTGCTGTGTGTTTTTGTATTCGATTTTCGATTCAATTTTCGAAATATAGTCTTAATTTCTTTGTTTCGATCTTTGTTTATTCTCTTTCGCTGAGGATTTTTCGTCAGTGTATGTGTTATTTTGGATAAAATTTCATTATAAGTTACATAATTTTTGTCCAAATTCATAATATGGTATTCATTTTGTATCCAAATTCATGATAAAATACATAATTAGTGTCTAAATTCGTTATAAATTATATTAGTGTCCAAATTCATTATGTATTAGTGTCTATATTAATTGTCTTTTGATTGATTGACATGTAATTGGAAATTTGACTTTGAGTTGATTGATTTTTTATTTATATTTTTTCAAAACTATATTTAAGTGTTAAGGGCAATAATGTAACTTTATAGAGGGGACACCATTGCTCCCCCTTCCCTTATAGTATAAAGATTTGTTCTACTTTCTATTTTAGATTAATTTAAAGGAAATTTTGCGAATAACCCGCACACTTTATAGCCTATTTGTGAATTACCCCCAATTTCATTTGAAATTAAAAATAACCCCCACACTTTGTCCAACGTTAATGATATTACCCCCATTTCCCTTATCTCCGTTAAATTTTAACTGAGATCCTGAATTTACCCATTTACCCCTCCCAAGTGAATTGTGATGAACTCAGTCATTCACTCTTCATCTTCTTTTCACTGCCTCTCTCACTCGTAATCTTCTTCTCTCTCACTCGTAATCTTCTTCTCTCTCACTCGTCATCTTCTTCTTTCTCACTCGTCATCTTTCATTTGTGTGTCAATCTCTCTCATGGCTAATCGCTCCGAAAGCGTAACAACCTCTCTAAACCTCCTCCTAACGCTAAACTCAGTATTCTCAAACTCAGGCAAGTTCGTTCTAGTAGTAATCAAGTAAGTATAGTAGTAACCACTACCTGGAACCAGCGAATTCGAAGCTTCCAGAACCTTCTTAGGATCCGAAACCGAAATGTAGATATACTCCGACTCCGAGGAGTTCGAATCACTCCGATCGTAACCGTTGATCTCACCAACATCGACATCCGCATCGAACGAATGAAACATGGCGTCAGTGTAAGAAGGAGGTTCAAGAAACGAATTAATCGAAGAATTAGGGTGCTGGTTCTGATTCGGTTGAGGTAGGGTTTCAGAGGAGACATCATCAATGGTGYTAGTGGAGATCTCAGGAGGAGGAGACGAAAGCGCACCATTAGAAGAAGAAGGATGAAGAGTATGATCATGAAGAACTAAGTTCTCCATTTGAGATTGAGTTTCTTCTTCAGTAGTATCTTGATTGTGRCCCATCATATCGAAAACCCTAACTTGCACCAAATTTGGGGATTTTTGGCGAAGAAGACGATGAATGAAATTGAGTGTAGGAGAGAGAAAAGGGAGGTGGGAAAACTGGAAATGGGTGAATTATCGGTTTATTTGTTTATTGATTTGATTAACAATTTGTTTGTACAAGTGATTAAATTATTTTGGTAAATTGGTGGGTTTCTTAATTTTTGGACGGCTTTTTGTTTTGGTTTGAGTAATTAGCAGATGCACGACGAAACCGAGCGAGGTTTGTTTTTTGGGACGCATTAACACTTTAAGGAATGGCGAAAAAAATTAGCCGTTGAGTAGTCAGAGAGAGAGGAAGAGTCGAATTGGAGGGGGAATTAAATAGATAACGAGTGTGGGGCCCACCCTTAGAGGCTTTCTGTAAGATTTAACGGAAGATAAAGGAATAGGGTAATATCATTAACGTTGGTTCGAAGTGTGGGGGTTATTTTTAATGTTCAAAATGAAATTGGGGGTAATTCACGAAATAGACTATAAAGTGTGGGAGGGTTATTCGCAAAATTTCCGCAGAAATTATTCCCTATTGATGTAAGTGATAATATAAACAAAATCATGTCAAAAATTGGGTAACGGTATAAAACCTAATCTTAAGTAAGTTTGGGGATCCTAGTGCATGAAATCTTAAGAGAATATACGTGTAACATTCCATGTATTTATAACGGGTTTATTTCAACAAAATTAATGTAAATTAAATAGATAGAGGAGAATGAACTCGTGGAGCCAAGCATATAGAATTTTTATAAGAGAATTTCATACGTCCAAGGTTAGTGTTTACTTACTAGATACGACAGTACATAGTTAGAATTCAAGAACAAAGTAGTGAAAATGTGGCCGGACAAAATGTATATACATAAAGTAAAATTTGTCATGCAAATTACCCACTATTTCCCCAAGGTTTTCAAAAATAACTATCCAAATTTTTTTTTATAAAAAAACTACTCACTATTTCCCTAAACTTTGCAAAATTCTATCCACGTTCAATTTCGCGACCAAAATAATGATATTCCAGCAAGAAAAGAGAATATTCCAAGAAAAAAAATTAAATTTCTCATTTGAAACATCATAATTTGTCCCAAAAATCCAGGAATACCAACATAAAACCCTAGAAATTCAAGGCATAATTATTGAACTAAAGCAAGAATTACAGTACAATCTGGTTCAATCGAAAGCAAATAATGGTTCAATAAATATTTTGGCTCGAATTGGTTCTATTTATTGTACAAGCCAAAATTGCAGTTTTGCAAATTGGTTGAAGGAGAGACGGGAGCGAAGGTGGTGGGCGAAATCTGAGTTGCCAAATTTGCAGTTCAATTATTGGTACAACCCATTTTTGGCTCGAATTAGATAAACCATGGAACAACCACCAGACAGTTTACAAACTTCAGTTCACAAGGAGATAATCCTCAAGGAAATTAGTCCACGAATTAACAAGTAGTAGAGTTACATCAAACTAACCAAGGAGGTATTAAAAGTGGATTAATCCTATTAGAAGCCAATTGCAAAATTTCGCAGCTTTTGGCTGAATTGGTTCTGGTGTGGTGTGGCTTGAGTGAGAGGAGGAGACGAAGATGGGGGGGGGGGGGGGGGGGGGAGGGGGGGGGGGGGGGGGGGGGGGGGGGGAGGGGGGGGGGGGGGGGGGGGGGGGGGGGGGCGGGGGGGGGGGGGGAGGGGGGGGGGGGGGGGGGCAGGTGGGTGCTGGGACGCAGGGGGAGAGCAGGGGAAGAGCGAAATGAGAGAATAAATTTTCTGAGTTGAAGTGAAGTAGAACTGAAGACTTGGTCTACAAGCGGAAGGACATGACAAAATGGCCGAGAAGCAAATTAGAGTAGGGATTTTACAAATTTTTATCACAAAAAATGAGTAGTTGTTTAAAACGAAAATGAAAATAAAAAAAATTATAGGTAGTTATTTTCTAAACTTGCAAAAAAAAAAAACGCGCAGTTTAAAGGCAAATGTTTCCTAACTTAAAAGAAAAAAATTAGTACAATGCGCAATCTTCCATACTTACATAAAAAAGAATACCGCTTTCTTTTTAACTGAAAATCTTTTAGCTAAATCTTCCCGCAATTTAATTGAAGCTTCAACTATTAATTGATTTACGGCACTGTTCTTTAATACCGAAAATACATCTGGGACTTTTTCACTTTACTTTGATGTGTCGTGTCGACAGACACGGTATTGGAACACCGACATCTTGGAATTTTGATAATATCCTATATGTATTATTAATTTTCGGGTTATCAGTCCAGATCAAAAAATTCTAAGGTTTGGGACCGACCGGACCTAAACCCGGAAACCTAAATTATTTGGACCCGCAAGACCGGATTGTTACACATTCCGGTCCGGTTCGATTTCGTACCTCGGTCTAGGAGCCAACTTTAGGTCAACAATACGGTTCGGACCGGATGGTGGTGCACTACTAGGCTGCACTGCAGACCAACCCAACCACGCCGGACTTACTCACGAGCCACCATACCCAGGTCGAAAACCCTCCACACTCGAACCACCACCATGTTAAGGCAATTAGGTTGCGAGTTGTGGTGGTGATGGTTTTACGAGTGGTGGTGATGCCGGAGGTTGGGGCGACCGAGATGGTAGATCGAAGAGAAAAGAGAGAGAGACGAGAAGGCAGTGGGGTGATCGAGAAGAGAGAGAGAGAAGGCATGGGCTCGGGCAGGTTGGAGGGTGGTGTGGCTGGTGGTGCTTGCAGGTGGTGGTCTTGGCTCACAGGTGGCTGGTGGTGCTCGCATGTGGTTGGTACATAGCACAAAAGAGAGAGAGAAGGCAGGTGGCAGGGGTGGTGCGGCGGTGCATGGCTCGCAGGTCGAGGGTGGTGCGACTAGTGGTGGTGGCTTCGCAGGTGGTGGTTCCGGTCCGTGGGAGGCGGCGATTGGGAGTGGTACAGAGGAGGTGGTGGTGGCTCAAGGAATTAGGGGTTTTGATAGAGAGAGGGAGTAAATTTGATTGAGGGTAATTGGATCTTTGGGGTTGATTTGGAGTTGTTAATTTTGGGGGAGATGGAGTGGTTTTAATGATAGAAAGGGTGTTGGGATATTTAAATTTGGGTTGAAGTAATTAGATTAGGTTGATGAATTAGGATTAAGTATTTTGATTTGTTATTGTTTTCGTATATTTAGTAAGGGTAGTATTGTATTTTATTTTAAAAAAACTTTCGCAAAATAGAAAAAATAAAAGTCTCGCTATTAATGTACGTGACACTCATTTTAGGAAAGTGTTGGTTACTAAGCGTGACAGAGGGAGGTAATTTGAAACACGACACTACAGCTCATCAAACACCGCATGCAACAAAGTGTGGGTTCCTCCCTCCTCCCTAGCAATTGTAAAATAAATAAATAAATAAAATACAAATAATATATATAAATATATTAATACTATATATATATATATATATATATTATATAGTCAGCATCCAGTAAACAATCGAAACATAAAAATCAAATAAATGGTAATTTTACAATTTTAAGGGGTACATCAGAGCGATAAAGGGGTCAAAGCTTTCAGCTATTGTTAATGAACAGTTACACGTGTACCCCTTTAAACCTTCATGTACCCAGATTGAATACAAGTATAAATGGATAGATTAAATCGTAACCGTCCATCTCGAAATCATATACGGTCAAGATTAAAGTTTTTAGTTTTCACTCTAAGGTTTTGTGTTTTCACATGATATATATATATATTATGTATATATATATAATATATATATATATATATATTAATATATATATATATATAATATATAGTATATTATATATATATAAAATATTATATTATATATATTATATATATATTATATTCTATGATACTGTCAGGAGTTTACTAACACAAATTGAGTGCCAAATGAAACGAAATAGTTGTAGGTTCGGTTCCTATTACCATATTAAGAAGTACGGTTGTTGTCGTCTATTGTCTCATCAAACTAAGCAGTAATATATCAACGGATTTTGACATTTCATTATTACTGCAAATACGTTGAGCTTTCTTGGCAAAGAGTTAGAATCGCTTCCCGAAGATGCTGCAGGAGAACAAATGTGAGATTCCTACAATCTATATTTTGAAGTTGGGTCAACGAACTTTCTTAATATATATATATATATATATATATATATATATATTATATATAGTTTAGGAATCAAAATGAGAAGAACCTAAAATGAGAAGCTGTGAGAAGCAATCTTTGATGGTCTGGATTTTTGAATGGAGGGTCAGGATTTATTTTACAAAACAAGGTAAATGTGCATAAATTTATACCATTTTGTAATGAATTGTGCATATTTTTAATATATAAATGTGCATTTTCATAAAAAAAATGCATCATTCATGGAGAACATTTCGTGCCCATTCACTATAAACTTATGCACATCCTAGCCGTCATCCTTAAACAATCAAGGGTCAAGATATGCTTCTCAACATTTTCTCCATTTTAAAGAGGTACTTCGTCATTGGAGTCCTAACCCTTTATGTATATATATATACTATAATATTATATACGCTCGCTAAATAATATAATAATAGTATATATAATATATATAATAATATATATAATAATATATTATATATATATATAAAAGAGTAAGAATAGGTGTATCAGGGTATTGATATATAATAATTTGCTAGAATGAGAAAATGTGAAATAAGAAACACACTTAAAAGTTGCCAACATTAACTGCCTCACTTCTTACTTTTTTGTTCTAAAAGTCCACCAGTATATCCACCATTGTATACTTTCTACTGTTAGGGTGACTGGCTACGTGACCAATTGTTAATTAGCTTTCTATTTTCCCTATTTCTCATTCAGCACAAATATACTATATATTTATATATAAATTATATATATATATATATATAAGTATTATATAGTATATATAATACTATATATATATATAATAATGAATATAGGGTTATTCTCATTGGGTAGCCCTTTATTTTTACGAATTCTCATTAGTAGCCGTCAATTTTATTTTTCCTCTCAAAATAGCCATCAATTTGGGCACTAACATTAAACATAACCAATTTTACTCTAACTTCTTTACAACAAAACTGACTTGACATGACTAAAATTGACTGCTGTTAAAAGAAGAAATGAAAAAAAATAAATTTAAATCCTTAACTAACAAATTTTCATTTCACTTTGAAAAAAACAAACACTCACATTCAATCCCCTGCTCCCCTATCGGCCTACAGTCTCAGTCTCAAACAATGCATCGTGAAAATCGTCAACCACCATCACTAAAACATTTCTTTCATTTTCATGTCGCCGTATCATGCTCTCTCGCTACTCACTCTTCAAAGAACATCTCCAATTTCAACCCCAAAATTAATTTAGGGTTTCGATTTCCCCAAATTAATTTAGGGGAAATTAATGTTAGGGAGCATCGAAGCGAAGAGCCGAAGGAGGCGCTTGCGATGCGACTCGGACGGTCTGTGAGGCGGAGGCAAGGCTGCGACGCGACAGTGGATTCACGGTGGGGGCGACGCGAGAGGTAAGAGAGAGAAGGGAGGCGACAGGCGGTTCGAGGAGGGGAAGAGGATGTGACGATGACGGCGAGCGGCTGCGAGGCGATGGGTGGTGGCAAGGTCTGGGATTTTAGGAGAGAGAGAGAGGGAGTTCGTGACTTCGTGAGTGAATTGAAATGAAAAGGGGCAATTTGATGAATTAATGGGGAATAGGGTATTAGGGTTGGGTAATTGATGAATTAATGATTATGGGTTGAATAGGATGGAGGAGTTGGATATGTTATTGTTAAATGTTTGTTTTTTTTAATTTTTACAAGGGTATTTTTGTCAAATTCATAAGTTTTTGAGGTAAGAGGGAGAGAAGAATTGGTTTTATGTTTATGTTGTTAGTAGGACGCAACGCTTGATTGGCTAATTTTATGTTGAGGAAAGAATCTTAATTGACGGAGCCCCTGTTGGCTACTAATCAAGAATCGTAAAAATTAGGGTACCATCGAGAATACCATATATATATACGTTAAATAAAGAAGAAAAAGATGTTCCTGTCAATGATATACTTCCTATTGTTTCTTTTACTAGCGAATCACTTTTTTTCATTTAGATAAATATCTTCGTTACTAGCTGTCATGTTACCTTTCCATCTCTCATAGTATAGTTTTTAATTATTGATGACCAAGGCCTGTACCCTGCCCTAGAAAACTTTGAACAATAGATTATACTTCTCTCTGTTTTTTTAGCTGGCTCCAGGTCTTGTACTACAATTATTAGAATCGGAGGCAAAAGATTGTGATTGATTGATGAGGTAAAATAATTGATGGATACTTTTAGATAATATAACGGGGTCCAAGGAGAGAAAGATGGTTTAAAAAAGTAATTGTTTGATGAATTTTTAATAGTAAAGTGGAAAAGTTATGTGTTCCCACAAAAGAGAATTGATGTAGAGATTATTGAATATAGTGTACAATCCAAAGGAATAGATGCGGGAGCATCTATTTTTGAAAGATTTGTCATAGTGTACAATGAGGCGTCTAAAACGAAGGAAGTATCTTTCTTTCTCTTTATTTAATATGTGGCAGTATTGTCTTTTACAAGAAGCAAGCAGTTCCATATATCATATTGTAATTTCGGCTAAAGTTCCGAACTACGCTTGAAAGTTGCTGTAAAAATTGAGGAGGACGGAGGAAGTAAGAATGAATCAAATTTCAAAATAAACCGTTAAATTTCGTGCATCATTGAGCAGATAGACATACAATTTGAAATTTCTCTAGAGCAGTTTATGCCCTTTACAAAGTTCCCGAAAAAAAAGAAAAAAAAAAAATCACGCGTCGTTCGCACAAAATGTAAAATGTCTATTGGACAGCAGAGAGAAAGAGGGTACGTCTAAGTAACAGAAAGGATAAAAGGTCTGGATTACCCAACAAGAGGGAGAGGGAGGAGAGAGAGAGAGAGAGACGAGAGTAAAAAAAAAGCCACTTGGCTTGATCAGTGAGCCGCTCGCTCAG
>SNQN01002341.1:46855-59051 GCA_008642245.1 Bassia scoparia | reverse complement strand
TTACATTGTTTGTTTCTCAGGGTCTTCACCATATTGGCTGAGCTACAGTTAGAATTTGAAACCAATGTGATGCAAGCTGGATGATTCTACGATCCAAATTCTGGGGAGGAGCTCATGCTTCGAGATCGGGAGTGGAAATGCTCATGGATTCTCCAAAGTTTCTACTCTTCATGCCCTAGCTTCTGAACTTAACCACACTGAGGTAAGGTCTCTTCATGGCCAAAACATTCAAGGCCACTAATTGATGTGTGTATAGATATTATGGTTTCCCTCATTCTCCTTGCAATTGAATTGGTTGGCTTTTAAGGCCGTTTTGCTATAATTTGATTGTCAGTTTTACTGAGTTTCAGGTTCTTTCATGATTTGAATGACTTTGATCTATTTCGAGCACTAGACGGAGCTTTAGGAGCAGTAGCCAAGAGTTAGAGTGAGCTACCGGTGGAGATTGATCGTGAGACATGCGATCGATTTTGACACATGCTCATCTTCTGCCATATCCGTCTAAACGTTCGCTTAACGTACCGTTCGAGCAACAAATGCTGATTTCTAGAACTGCATTGGAACTGAGACTCGACAACGAGCTTAATGGCATGATTGCATAGGTCGACGCCTTATTAAGTGGCCCCAAGGCTAGAGTTATGGCCCTTTTTGCGGGCTGCAATGATCGCCCTGCGATTCCTGCCGCAGACCTGTCGCGAACCGAATCGGCTTTCATTATCGAATCGGTTGGGGCTCGGTTTTATTGATTATCTGCTTTTCTGATGGTTTGTTATAATGGCATATTTGGTATTAGAGCAAGCTTTTCTATCTTAGTTTTTTAGGGAGTATTTAACGGCAAAAATCAACATTTGTTATCTTAATCTTTTATTCTAGTTTACATCAAAATAGGAGAAATTCCCAATTACGTATTGTAAATCCCTAGTTTTTGGCTTTTCAAGAATTAATTCATTCAAAGGAAAATTCAATCCTTCTTCTTTTGGTAATTAATTCTCGTCCTTTAATTCATATTGCCTATATTGGTTCATTTCATATATTACTTTGATTATTGCTTTGAACTTGTTTTAGTTATATATTCTTCCATTATTTTGGGTTATGTTTTGATTTATTCTTGCTTTAATTATGTTCTTCAAACATTTATCATCAGGTTTAGTGCAATATGAGTGAGTATTTTATTTAGGCGATGATCTAAGCATATGATTGATTATTAATTGGTTGGATGATCATGGTTGGCTTTTAATAAATTCCTAATTGATTATTCTTCTGTTATACAATTAGGTAGTGCACGACTTAATTGAATTGATTAGTTCACGATTTTCTAGATCAGCGATTGAAACTTATACAAGATCTACATCAATAGGTTTAGAAACGGACTTCTAGGTCGAGAAATCGGTTAGGTAGTTCTATGTTTAATGACTTCGTGAATTAATCAGTTTGATTATGACATGCTAGAATTGTTGATGCCAAATTGTGTCAATTAGCTATAGTGAACCATAGTCTTAAGATTCTTTTTTTCATATAGTTAATTCTCTCATAATGTAGTCATTATTTTAGTAGTCTAATCACAAAACACATCTTTTTTGCTAGTTTGAGATCTTTATCAATTAATCATAGTTTTTCCTCGTGGACATCCTGTTACACTAACTGCAGTATTTATAGTTTTTTATAGGTAGCGACAAGCCTTGTAAATTTTGCGCGTGCGGGGGAAACGGCTAATTATGATTATTGTTTGGACCGAAGACCGGACTTGTTACATCCGGTCCGGTTCGATTCGTACCCGGTCTAGACCACTTTAGGTCCAAAATACGGTTCGGACCGGATGGTGTGCACTACTAGCTGCCACTGCACCACCCAACCACCGCCGACCTTACTCACGAGCCACCACTAACCCAGTCGAAACCCCTCCACAACTCGAAACCACCACCATGTTAAGCATTAGGTTTCGAGTTGTGGTGGTGATGATTTTCGAGTGGTGGTGCTGCGGCGGTTAGGGGGCGACGAGTGGGTAGATCGAAGAGAAAGAGAGAGAGAGAGAAGGCAGTGGGTAGATCGAAGAGAGAGAGAGAGAGAAGGCATGGGCTCGCAGGTGGAGGGTGGTGTGGCTGGTGGTGCTTGCAGGTGGTGGTTTGGCTCACAGGTGGCTGGTGGTGCTCGCATGTGGTGGTACATAGCACAAAGAGAGAGAGAAGGCAGTGGAGGGTGGTGCGGCTGGTTTGCATGGCTCGCAGGTCGAGGGTGGTGCGACTAGTGGRGGTGCTCGCAGGTGGTGGTTCCGGTCGTGGGGGGCGGCGATTGGGAGTGGTACAAGGAGGTGGTGGTGGCTCAAGAGAATTAGGGTTTGAAGAGAGAGGGAGTAAAATTGATTTGAGGGTAAATTGATTTTGGGGTTGATTTGGAGTTGTTAATTTGGGGGAGATGAGTGGTTTAATGATAGAAAGGGGTTTGGGATATTAAATTTGGTTGAAGTAATTAGATTAGGTTAAGATGAATTAGGATATAAGTATTTTGATTTGTTATTGTTTCGTATATTTAGTAAGGGTAGTATTGTAATTTTATTATTAAAAACTTTCCAAAAATAGAAAAAAATAAAAGTGTATGGTATTACTAGTACTTTTGTGCATTGGACGCGCTCGCCAATAGTAATAATTTATTTACAATTCAATAATGAAAGACAATTATTGAAACATTCATTGTTAGTTTCATACTGATCACAGATTACTTAAAATGACTACTATTAAATAAAAATAAACATTTATAGCATTATATATATTGAAATAACTTTTTATATGATATACTATATATAAGATAGTATATATTATATGAATACTATAATATATATATATATATATATAATATATATAATATTATATATATTATATACTATATATATATATATATATTATTATTAATATATATATGAAATATTACCCAAGATTTTTGATAGCTGAAAAAAAAAGTTAGTAACAAGCATAAGACAATGGAAAATATTAGGGTAAAAAAACTACTATATGAAATGGAATAGATGGAGATGGAGTTAGCATTATGCATAACAATATAAGTAGTAAATTTCATAATTTATAAAACGGAGTACATAATTAATTACTACTACACTATAATTTATTATGTAGATATCAAGATTTATATGCACGTATTCTCATACATTAAATATATGTTGCACTTGTGCTAATTTGAATTTACAATACACAATAAAAGAATATATTGACATTGTATGAAAAGCATTGTGCTTTTGAATGTTTAAGAATGAAGAGGTGATGTACTGTTGTTTTATACACTGAGTAATGCGAAGTTATTGTGTTTAACCAACCTATTATAAAATTTCATTTAGAGTTACATACATGTTGTCCAAATTCATAATATGGTATTTCATTTTGTAATCCAAATTCATGATAAAATACATAATTAGTGGTCTAACATCGTTTTACTAAATTATATTAGTGTCAATTCATTTGTATTAGTGTCTATATTATTGTCTTGATTCATTTGACTGTAATTGGAAATATTGGACTTTGAGTTGATTGATGTTTTTATTTATATTTTTTCAAAAACGTATATTTAAGTGTTAAGGGCAAATAGTAACTTATAGAGGGACCCATTGTATCCCCTTCCTTATAAGTAAAAGTTTTTCTAACTTTCTATTTTAGATTAATTTAAAGGAAATTTTGCGAATACCCCACACTTTATAGCCTATTGTGAAATTCCCCCAATTTCATTTGAAATTAAAAATAACCCCACACTTGCTCCAGTTGATGACTATTTACCCCATCTCCTTTTTCCGTTAAATTTAACTAGATCCTAATTCCCCATTTTACCACTCCCAGTGGAATTGTAAATGAAAACTCGTCATTGCACTTCTTCATCTTCTTTTCACTGCCTCTCTCACTCTAATCTTCCTCTCATCTTCTTCCACTCATCTTCTTCTCTCCTCACTCGTCATCTTCTCCCCTATTCTATTCTTGTGTCAATCTCTCTCATGGCTAATCGCTCCGAAAGCGTAACAACTCTCTAAAACTCCTCTAACGCTAAACTCAGTATCTCAAACTCAGGCAAGTTCGGTTTCTAGTAGTATCAAGTAAGTATAGTAGTAACACTACCTGACCGCGAATTGCGAAGCTTCCAGAACCTTTCTTGGATCCGAAACCGAATGTGATATACTTCGACTCCAGAGGGAGTTCGAATCACTCCGATCGAACCGTGATCTCTACCGGCACATCGACATACCGCATCGAACGATGAAACATGGCGTCAGTGTAAGAAGAGAGGTTTCAAGAAAACGAATTATCGAGAGGCGGTCTATTCGGTTGTTTGGGTTCTGAGGAGAACTAATTGTTAGGGACGGGGCGAAAGCGCATGAGAAGGATACCTATGAGAACTAAGTTCCATTGAGTAGTTTCAAGTATTTGTGGCCCCACCGCCAACTTGACCATTTGGATTTTGGCGAGAGATTGAAATTGATTAGGAGAAGAAAGGAGTGGACGAAAGGTGAATACGATTTGGTTTAGAGAACATGTGACGATGATATTTTGGTATTGGTCTATGGAGTTGTTGTTAGAATAGAGACACGACGAACCGAAGGTGTTGGGAGCTACTAGGATGGAAAATTAGCGAATAGAAGAAAAGCGAAGGGGAATTAAGTACATGTGGGGCCCCACCCTTAGAGGCTTTCTGTAAGATTTAACGAAGATAAAGGAATGAGAGGTAAATATCATTACAGTTGTTCAAGTGTGGGGTTATTTTAATGTTCAAATGAAATTGGGGTAATTCACGAAATAGACTATAAAGTGTGGGGTTATTCGCAAAATTTCCGCAGAATTATTCCCTATTGATTAGTGATATATACAAAATCACTTCAAAAATTGGGTAAACGTATAAAACCTAACTCTTAAGTAAGTTTGGGATCCTAGTTCATGAATCTAAGAGAATATACGTGTAACATTCCATGTATAACGGGTTTATTTCAACAAAATTAATGTAAATTAAATAGAGTAGAGGAGAATGACTCGTGAGCAAGCATATAGAATTTTATAAGAGAATTTCATACGTCCAAGGTTAGTGTTTACTTACTAATACGACAGTACATAGTTAGAATTCAAGAACAAATAGTGAAAAATGTGGCCGGACAAAATGTATATAACATAAAGTAAAATTTGTCATAAATTACCCACTATTTCCCCAAGTTTTCAAAAATAACTTCCAAATTTTTTTTTTAAAAAAACTACTCACTATTTCCCTAAATTTGCAAAATTCTATCCACGTTCAATTTTCCGACCAAAATAATGAAATATTCCAGCAAGAAAAAGAATATTCCAAAAAAAAAATTAAATTTCTCTTTGAAACATCATAATTTGTCCCAAAAATCCAGGAATACCAACATAAAACCCTAGAATTCAAGCATAATTATTGAACTAAAGCAAGAATTACAGTACAATCTGGTTCAATCGAAAGCAAATATGGTTCAATAAATAATTTTTGGCTCGAATTGGTTCTATTTATTGTACAAGCCAAATTGCAGTTTTGCCAAATCTGGTTGAAGTGAGAGAGGAGAGCGAAGGTGGTGGCGAAATCTGAGTTGCCAAATGCAGTTCAATTACTTGTACAACCCATTTTTGGCTCGAATTAATAAACCATGGCACACAACACCAGACAGTTTACAAATTCGAGTTCACAGGAGATAAGTCCTCAAGGAAATTAGTCCACGAATTAACAGTAGTAGAAGTTACATCAAATAACAAGGAGTATTAAAAGTGATTATCCTATTAGAAAGCAATTGCAAAAATTTTCGCAGCTTTTGGCTCGAATTGGTTCTGGTGTGGTGTGGCTTGAGTGAGAGAGGAGCGAAGATGGGGGGGGGGGGGGGGGGGAGGGGGACGGGGGGGGGGGGGAGGGGGGGGGGGGGGGGGGCACGGTGGGTGCTGGGACGCAGGGGAGAGCAGGGGAAGACGAAAAGAGAATAAATTTTTCTTGAGTTGAAGTGAAGTAGAATGAAGACTGTGGTCTACAAGCCGGAGGACATGAAATTGGCCGAGAAGCAAATTAGGTAGGGATTTACAAATTTTTCACAAAAAATGGTAGTTGTTTCGAAAATGAAAAATAAAAAAAATTAAGGTAGTTTTTTCTAAACTTGCAAAAAAAAAAAAAACGCGCAGTTTAAAGGCAAAGTTTCCTAACTTAAAAGAAAAAATTAGTACATGCGCAATCTTCATACTACATAATCAAAAGAATACCGCTTCTTTTTAACTGAAAATCTTTTAGCTAATCTTCCCAATTTAATTGAAGCTTCAACATTAATTGATTTAGGCACTGTTCTTTAATACCAAAATACTATCTGGGACTTTTTCATTACTTGAGTGTCGTGTCGACAGACACGTATTGGAACACCGACACTTGAATTTTTGATATATCTATATGTATATATTTCGGGTTATCGTCCAGATCAAAATTCTAGGTTTGGACCGACCGGACCTGAAACCCGGAAACCTAAATTATTTGGACCCGCAAGGGCAATAAAGACGGGTAGAGAGGAGATATGGGCCCACAGGATTGTTCTAGATCAGAGTTGTTTATTACAACTATAAAATAAAATAAAAACCTTATAAATTATAAGCTTTGAGACCGGTTTTCAAAGATGCGGTCTCTTAGGTTAATTTAAGAGACGTGTTTTTTTGGACCGGTCTCTTAGATGGATTTATGAGACCGGTTTTGTGAATATCCGGTCTCTTAACTTAAGAGACKGGTTTTCATACACCACCGGTCTCTTAAAACTGGTGCCTAATCCATTTTTTGTAGTAGTGTTTACCAATTTAACCAGTCACCAACTTAATAAAACCGATAATGACRCATTTTGGAAAGATTAGGGGTTTAATWWGGATTAATTAAAAATTAAATTTGGGTGGGATTAATATGGAAAGACCGTCAAAAYGTGGGATTACTAGTTTCAATTTTTRTWAAATTATATCAATTTATTTGACGAGTAATAAATGATAATGTGGATGTAATGACGAYAATTCTATTAAAAATACATTCAATCTAGAAATAGACAAAAATAACATATTTTTAAATTATTATAGACTTGTGAGGTTATTAACTGAGATATAGAGAGCACACAACAAATCTTAGAAGCAATGCATGTAAAAAATTAACAAGAAGTTATAATAGATGATGCGACGCAATAGTGGAACTATGTCAATAAAAATTTATTTAATCAAGTTTTTTATATAAAAAAAATATGGTGTACTATAGAACACGTTTTATTGCTAGTGACCTGGGTCGTTGACTCGTTGTCCATGCTAATATACTAGTACATAGTTAAATARTGTAATAATCAAACTCAAGCATTCACAAAAAATAAAAGAAAACTTTATGAATTAATTATGAACAAAAAAATACACTCTCTTCGTTTTAATGTATTACTAGTCTTGTGGCATGCAATGCGTGCATACGTATAATTTATTACAATTCAATACATGAAAGACAATATGAAACATTCATTGTTAGTTTATACTATGACACCAGATACTTAAAATGACTACTAATTAAAAAAATAACATTTAAGCATTTATATATATGAAATATAGCATTTATATATATAATATATATATATAAATAATATATATATATATATTATATATATATATATATAATATATATATATATATAATATATATATATATATATATATATAATATATAATGAAATATTACCCAAGATTTTTGATAGCTGAAAAAAGTTAGTAAAAGCATAACGAACATGAAAATATAGGTAAAAAAACTACTATAATGAAATGAAAGATGGAGATGGAGTACATATGCATAACAATTATATAGTAAATACATAATTTATAAAACGGAGTACATAATTCAAATTACTACACACTAATTTATAATGTAGATATCAAAATATATGCACGTAATCTCATACATTAATATATGTTCGCACTTGTGCTCATTTGAATTTACAATAACAATAAAAAATATATTGACATTGTAGAAAAGCATTGTGCTTTTGAATTTTAAGAATGAAGAGTGAATTGTATGTGTTTTATACACTGGAGTATGCAAGTTATTGTTTAAACCAACCTATTATAAAATTCATTATAAGTACATAATGTGTCCAAATTCATAATATGGTATTCATTTTTATCCAAATTCATTGATAAAACATAATAGTGTCTAAATTCGTTATAAATTATATTAGTGTCAAATCATTATGTATTAGTGTCTATATTAATTGTCTTTGATCATTGACAATGTAATTGGAAATTTGACTTTGAGTTGAATTGATTTTTATTTATATTTTTCAAAACTATATTTAAGTGTTAAGGGCAATAATGTAACTTTATGAGGGACACCATTGCTTCCCCTTCCTTATAGTATAAAGATTTTTCTACTTTCTATTTAGATTAATTTAAGGAAATTTGCGAATAACCCACACTTATAGCCTATTGTGAATTACCCCCAATTCATTTGAAATAAAAATAACCCCCACATTGTCAACGTTAATGATATTACCCCCATGGTTAATTTTAACTGAGATCCTGAATTTACCCATTTACCCCTCCCAAGTGAATTGTAATGAACTCAGTCATTCACTCTTCATCTTCTTTCACTCCTCTCTCACTCGTAATCTTCTTCTCTCACTCGTATCTTCTTCTTCTCACTGTCATTCTCCTCGTCATCTTTCATTGTGTGTCAATCTCTCTCATGGCTAATCGCTCCGAAAGCGTAACAACCTCTCTAAACCTCCTCCTAACGCTAAACTCAGTATTCTCAAACTCAGGCAAGTTCGTTCTAGTAGTAATCAAGTAAGTATAGTAGTAACCACTACCTGGAACCAGCGAATTCGAAGCTTCCAGAACCTTCTTAGGATCCGAAACGAAATGTAGATATACTTCGACTCCGAGGAGTTCGAATCACTCCGATCGTAACCGTTGATCTCACCGGCAACATCGACATCCGCATCGAACGGATGAAAATGGCGTCAGTGTAAGAAGGAGGTTCAAGAAAACGAATAATCGACGGCTTTTTGTTTGGTTGAGTATTAGCAATGCAAGAAACACGAGTATTTGTTTTTGGACGCATTACACTTTAAGGAATGGCAAAAAAATTAGCCGTTGGAGTCAGAGAGAGAGAAGAGTCGAATTGGAGGGATTAAATAGAAACGAGTGGTGGGGCCACCCTTAGAGGCTTTCTGTTAAGATTAACGGAGATAAAGGAAATGAGGGTAATATCATAACAGTGACGAAGTGTGAGGGGTTATTTAATTTCAAATGAAATTGGGGGTAATTCACAAATAGACTATAAAGTGTGGGGTTATTCGCAAATTTCCGCAGAATTATTCCTATGATTAGTGATATATAAAAATCACTTCAAAAAATTGGGTAAACGTATAAACCTATCTTAGTAAGTTGGACCTAGTCATGGAAATCTAGAGAATATACGCTGTAACATTCCATGATTATAACGGGTTTATTTCAACAAAATTATGTAAATTAAATAGAGCTAGAGAGAATGACTCGTGAGCAAGCATATGAAATTTATAAGAGAATTTCATACGTCCAAAGTTAGTGTTTACTTACTAATACGAAAGTACATATTAGAATTCAAGAACAAATAGTGAAAAATGTGCGGACAAATGTATAATAACATTAAAGTATTGTCATAAATTACCCATATTTCCCAAGTTTTCAAAAATAACTGTCCAAATTTTTTTTTTATTAAAAACTACTCACTATTTCCTAAATTTTGCAAAATTCTATCCCCGTTCAATTTCGACCAAATAATGAATATTCCAGCAGAAAAAGAATATTCCAACCAAAAAAATTAATTTCTCTTTGAATCATAAATTTGTCCAAAAATCCAGGAATACCAAACATAAACCCTAGAATTCAAGCATAATTATTGAACTAAAGCAAGAATTACAGTACAATCTGGTTCAATCGAAAGCAAATATGGTTAATAAATATTTTTGGCTCGAATTGGTTCTAATTATTGTACAAGCCAAATTGCAGTTTGCCAAATCTGAGTTTGAAGTGAGAGAGGAGGAGCGAAGGTGGTGGCGAAATCTGAGTTTGCCAAATCGCAGTTCTAATTACTGTACAACCTTTTTGGCTCGAATTAATAACCATGGACACACAACACAGACAGTTTCAAATTCGAGTTCACAGGAGATAAGTCCTCAAGGAAATTAGTCCACGAATTAACAGTAGTAGAAGTTACATCAAAATACAAGGAGTATTAAAAGTGATTATCCTATAAGAAAGCAATTGCAAAAATTTTCGCAGCTTTTGCTCGAATTGGTTCTGGTTGTGGTGGTGGCTTGAGTGAGAGAGGAGCGAAGATGGGGGGGGGGGGGGTGGGCACGGTGGGGTGCTGGACGCAGGGGAGCGGGAAGACGAAAAGAGAAGAATTTTTTCTTGAGTTGAAGTGAAGTAGAATGAAGACGTGTCTACAAGCCGGAGGACATGAAAATTGGCCGAGAAGAAATTAGGTAGGGATATTAACAATTTTTCACAAATAATGGTAGTTGTTTTACGAAAATGAAAAATAAAAAAAATTACAGGTAGTTTTTCTAAACATTGCAAAAAAAAAAAAAAACGCGCAGTTTAAGCAAAGTTTCCTAACTTAAAAGAAAAAATTAGTAACATGCGCATACTTCATACTACATAATCAAAAGAATACCGCTTCTTTTTAACTAGAAAATCTTTTAGCTAATCTTCCCAATTTAATTGAAGCTTCAACAATTAATTGATTAGGCACTGTTCTTTAATACCAAAATACTATCTGGACTTTTTCATTTACTTGACGTGTCCGTGTCGACACGACACGTATTGGACACCGACACTTGAATTTTTGATATATCATATATGTATAAATTCCGGGTTATTCGTCCAGATCGAAAATTCTAGGTTTGGACCGACCGGACCTGAACCCGGAAACCTAAATTATTTGGACGAAGACCGGACTTGTTACATCCGGTCCGGTTCGATTCGTACCCGGTCTAGACCACTTTAGGTCCAAAATACGGTTCGGACGGATGGTGTGCACTACTAGCTGCCACTGCAACCACCACCACCGCGACTTCACGAGCCACCACTAACCCAGTCGAAACCCTCCACAACTCGAAACCACCACCATGTTAAGCATTAGGTTTCGAGTTGTGGTGGGATGATTTTCGAGTGGTGGTGCTGCGGCGGTTAGGGGCGACGAGTGGGTAGATCGAAGAGAAAGAGAGAGAGAGAGAAGGCAGTGGGTAGATGAAGAGAGAGAGAGAGAGAAGGCATGGCTCGCAGGTGGGGTGGTGGCTGGTGGTGCTTGCAGGTGGTGGTTTGGCTCACAGGTGGCTGGTGGTGCTCGCATGTGGTGGTACATAGCAAAAGAGAGAGAGAAGGCAGTGGAGGGTGGTGCGGCTGGTTGCATGGCTCGCAGGTCGAGGGTGTTGCGACTAGTGGTGGTGCTCGCAGGTGGTGGTTCCGGTCGTGGGGGCGGCGATTGGGAGTGGTACAAGGAGGTGGTGGTGGCTCAAGAGAATTAGGGTTTGAAGAGAGAGGGAGTAAAATTGATTTGAGGGTAATTGATTGGGGTTGATTTGGAGTTGTTAATTTGGGGGAGTGATGGTTATGATAGAAGGGGTTTGGGATATTAAATTTGGTTGAAGTAATTAGATTTGGTTAAGATGAATTAGGATATAAGTATTTTGATTTGTTATTGTTTCGTATATTTAGTAAGGGTAGTATTGTAATTATTATTAAAAAACTTTCACCAAAATAGAAAAAAATAAAGTCTCGCTATTATTTACTGACACCCATTTAGGAAAAGTGTGTTACTATTGCGTGACAGAGGGAGTATTGAAACTACGACACTCCACTACATCAACACCGCAACAACAAGTGTGGTTCACTCACTCCTAGCAATTGTAAATAATAATAAATAAAATAATATATAATATATATATATATATTATATATATATATATATATATATATATATAATATATATATATATATATATTATTATAATGGTCAGGATCAGTGAAAACCTATGAAAATAAAAATCAAAATAAATGGGTACATTTTAACATTTTAAGGGTACATCCAAGCGATAAAGGGGTAACAACTTTCAGCTATTGTTGATGAACAGTACATCGTACCCTTTTAACCTTCAATGTACCAGATTGAAATACAAGT
>SNQN01002341.1:26855-44355 GCA_008642245.1 Bassia scoparia | reverse complement strand
AATTTCTCTAGACAGTTTATTGCCCTTTACAAAGTTCCCAAAAAAAAAACAAAAAAAAAAAAAATCAACTTGCAAAAAAATTGTAAAAATGTCTAATTGAACAAGCAGAGAGAAAGAGGGTACGTCTAAGTAACAGAAGGATAAAAGGTATGGATTACCCAACAAGAGGGAGAGAGAGAGAGAGAGAGAGAGAGAGAGAGAGAGGGAGGGAGGGAGGGAGAGAGAGAGTAAAAAAAAAAGAGCAACTTGCTGATCAGTAGCCGCTCAGCTCCTGCCCTTTTTCCAAGTATTTACCAGTCAATTCAAAACAGAAACTGCTTTCTTAGCTAGGCTCAGGTGGCACAAGTTTCAGACTGCGCATCCATTCACAGCAGCTCGGATCATCAAAGTGAATAAAGCTGCTTTTCAGTTTTGCTCTCTGCTCTGTTGTTAATGTTCGGAGCTGTGGGAACCTTGCTTCCTGTGATCAATAATCAAGAACAGCCAATTATAATATTTCAACCTACATCTTCAGTCGTAACTAAAAAATACAGTTACTGGGGCCAAAAGTTGTTTTAAGATCTCACCTAGCTAACACAAAATCAATAATCAAACATAGGCAGGTATTTAAGAAAAAAAAAATTGAACTTGATGCAAAAGGTGTACTGAGTTAACCAAAAAATGATCCAATCCAAAGTTAACTTAGGATACTTTTAAACTGAATTTGAACCGAACTGAACACATTACAGCATCAAACCTAAATTTTAGTCCAGTCAAGACCTAGGTTAAAGTAGCATGTGTCCTAGCCTTAGTTGCTCAACGTAAAAGCATTGTTTGCAAATAATTACAATTGCAAAGCCTGAGGTGCAAGGCAAAGCATTTGCATGATGCACACGAGGAACTCCTTTAAGGCCTCCTAGCTTATTTTAATTTCTTTGCTTGAAACAAGATATTATCAGTTTTATGTTATTCCATAAAATTCAAAGTTTCACATATTTATCCCAATAAAGTACATTAGATTTCTTTAAAACATTTTATTGAATGAATCACTTAGGGTATTTTGTGGAAAGTCAATACATCAACTGAGAAGTAAAAGTGGCAATAATTAGGGAAGAAAAGAGAATTCTTTACGGAGAGGTGYTATCTTTTAATGTAAGAAGTTGGGAGCAAGTAGCAAAAGTATAAAGAGGATGAAGGAGCGCCTGCCTGTTCATAAGCGGGATCCTTGTGAGCCGGTATTAGTCGAGAAACAAAATAACGTGCTTGAGAAGTCCCTTCCTGTGAATGAAAAAACAAAAAGCATTTCAGAACATTATTATGCGCATGAGCAGGATCTCTGGAGGAAACCTGTATATAAGCCAGATGGAGAAGTATAACCTTAAATGCAAGGATTCTTGGAGCTGGAAACCTTGATTCACAAAGCTCCTCTGCAAGCGTTCTACAAGCTGCTAAAGCTGCAGCACAGTTTACTTCTTGAGCAGAGAGCTCTGCACCCTACAGATTTTAACAACAAAATTGATGAAAAACAAACTATATGTCAGGGTTATAAGCAATAATTACAAAATTTGAGTGGGGGAAATAATAAAAGAGCAAGTCACAAGACTTGATATGAATGTGCACTCAGTTACTCAAAAGGACAAACAAAAGCAACTAGGTTGGAGAGTTCTTTAACTCCACTTCCCTAAAACAGAAGGCATTGAACTAGACTATCAGAGAAGTAAAACAGTGCCAACAGCTGCAAATTTTGTACGCGGGTAGCCAGGCAGTGCAATCAGCAAACATGAAATGCAGAAGAAAGGCGCAAAATACTGAAATAGCACTAAGAAAGCCCTCCATTTTTAGCTAGTTCTCAATCTACATTATCCATAGTCCCATACAAAAGTGCCATCTAATAATGCGAATATAACACTATATAATATTTAGAAGATTGACACCACTAATCCACCTTTTCCCCATCTTATCTATAAAGCCCCAAACTAGGAAATAAGAACGATATAATGCTATTATRGCATATTGGGCTTTACTAACCTGTGACTAGTAAAACTTGTATTATTATCTAACATTCACCGTCGTTTCTCCCTACCATCCTCCTCTCTACCTCAAACTTTGAACGTCAAGCTACCAATCATTCATCAACATCCACAATCAGCCACCTCTCATTCCTCCCTTCTTGTGTCATCCCATAAAAATGACAGAACCCAAATATGGATGTGATYGCCTACCTCAATCGGATAGTTCGAGGATTTTCACTTAAAATTGATGTTTTCAAATCTATTATATTGGGGCTCCTTATTGTATGTTAGTCTTAATCGATGTCTTATGTTAGTGTTAATTCTGTTCAGTTTGTTGGTTATTGGCTTATTGCCATTATTGGAACCAGTGTTGGAAATTTTTACCAAGTAGAGATGTAAAGGGATTGTGATGGCTTGATCTTAATTTTTTTTGCAAGGTGATTACTCTGTCAAATGTGGGACTACAAACCTTAATTAGATCTAACATTAAAAAAGATGGGCCTGGAGAAATATGGAAGAGTACCTATTAAGATGGCAGTTCTTTAATATCAAATTTCATAGAAGTTCACAAAAAGATGAGTGAGTTTATTTAAGGAGTTAGGATCCTCTCCATTTTTTAGGGGAAATGGAGAGTCCATTTCCTTAATCAATGGTTTAAGGGGAAAAATAGAGGGATTTTGAAATTTTTATATTTATGATAAATGCATCTCCCACCTTTGATTTAAGTAAATGGACTCTCCATTTCCTCTAAGAAATGGAGAGGATCCTAATTCTTATTTAAGTATCTCTCTTATTTTTTCAATCTCCGGTAGCATCCTCAGTGAGCATACTTCTTTTAGCTTTTCTAACTAAGTAGCTTCCAAGTTTGAACTTTTGTGAATAATACTCCCTCTGTTCTAAAAAGTTCATCCGACTTTCATTCACAAATTTGTTTATGTACATTTTATGCGTCAAATATCTTTAGTGGCATGCTCTCTCCGTCCAAAAATATGCACTGTGTATCTWTTATAAGACTTAGGCATAACCCAATGAAATTTCATATTTCTCTCTTCCCCTCTACTTAAACCATTATCTCCTATCGCATTTAGAAAAGGTATAGTTTAATAATTTTACCACACCTATTACATCTACCTTTGATAGTTTCATATTAAATAACAATTCATAACCTTATACCATTTTTATTATCTCTAAGACGTGCATAGGAAAATGCAGTGTAGTGGGCTTTCTGGAATGTAGGGAGCACTAGCATAATTTACAAAATCACAAAACTATGTTTTGTATTATATATTAGGAAACTTCATGAGCATTTCTACTTAATTATAAATAAAGACAAGGTTTCAAATGTAACAAATATTTAGGAATGAAAGGAGTAATCTGTCAATAAAAAAAAGGGCTAGGTGGCTATTTTTATATTGTCTATGCAAATTGGTATCACTATCAAGGGAGTTAACAAACTTTCAAACTGACAATAGCAATTGAACAAAAGGCTTATTCTCATGCCACATCATCATCCCACAGACCTGAGACCTCTCATCAACCAAACAAGAGAAAGTTGTACTGAGATCTATACATGGTAGCTCCAAATCACTGTTTTGTTTCCTTTTCTTTTTTGGGTTTTTCTAAGATATACCCCCCACCCCGAACCGAACCACTTACCCCTTCCCATAAATCGAAGCCTGCCATCACCCCCTCTCTCATCTCCACCCTACTCTATATCTCCTCTTCTCAACGACCATCACCCACAATCACTCAATCACAACCCTCGCATTACCACCACTCAATTCTCAACCATGATGAACAAGGAAGGAGGAGGAGGAGGAGGAGTGTAGTGGTAGAGGAGAGAGAAAAGCAGAGGAAATTTAAGGGAAAAAAAGAAAAAGACATTTTTGTCATTTCGTTCAAGCGGATCTGTTAGGAAATCCGTTACTACGTACTGATTATCAAAAGTTTTCGTGAAACTAGGTATTTAAGTAAAATAAACTGAAAACTAGGTATTTATTTTCAAAAACGCGGCGAAACTACGTATTTATCCCCAAAAATTCCTTAAGAATATTTTTAAATGTTTTTAAACAATCCCATAAACAAATTATTTCTGTTTTGTAAACAATCCCACCTTTTTTTTTCCCCTTTTTTCTTATTTTTTGGTATTACATACAAAACTACGAAAAATGAAATAATAAAAAGAAAATTGTAAAATGACTAGGAATATGAGATAAACACCGCAATCTTGGATAAGCCGACATTTAATAGCGTTTTTACCAACCCAAAAACCAAGATTTGAATTCCTATYCTGTAAATTCCATAAAGCTTAATGCTTCCTCCGTATCAATTTTGTTGCAGCTTTCTATTTTGCCAACATTTTAATGAAAACTATAATGGTGTAAACAAGCAAATTAAAAAAATAATTTTAATACAACTAAGAATGAAATTAATGTTACTATTCTTAAAATTAATTTGCATAACTAGCTCATGTGCACCCTTAAATCACTTTCAAAGTACACGCAAAATAGAAAATTGCAACATTATTAATACGAGGAAGTACTTGATATCAATCATCACATAGAAAACATTTTAGGATAATATATACCTTTGAAAATTCAACTATATAGAATAATTCCATATTTTTCGTAAGAATTAAATTATAAAGTGGAGTATTTCTATTTTGTATCTTATTTTTGATACCTGGTGCATTTAACTTTTTTTTATCCATTTTAAATAGCCTATTGCCTATATTAAACTGTTAAAGAACCATGTCCATTCCAAGTAAATATTCCTGAGGAGCATAAATCATTGCTTCTAGCTACCAACTCTCAAATCTGTATACTCAAATAATCACTATCAAATTAATAAATATATTTAAGAAATGTAAAATATAAACCAATATTTACTTATTTAGCATGCAAAAACAAGTTAAAAGCGACGACATCAGCTGACTGTTAGAATCCGTCCATCAACAAAGATATTCCTTACGATGTCGACAAGTGTATAGCTAGATAGCATTATTAACGATGATCTGATAGATTGAAAAGGAAGCGAAATGCTTACCAACCAGATGAAGATATCTGTACCGTGATCTAGGACAACTGCTGTATCTGACTGCATTGCTAGATCATAAGCTGGAAGCTCCTCGAAAGTTCCCCCTTCCCGATGCATTAAGCATCTAGGAGATACCATTCTTAAAGATAAATCAAAAGATGCATCTAAAAATATATTTCTTAACACAGATCTTTCATCTTCATGACCAATGATGCTTCCAAGAAGCGGACCTCTTCTAAGATGGAACAAGTGCTCCGGCAAGGAAGAAAGCTCTTTTGGGAATTTATAAAGCTTAGATTTTGGCACTTGTGTGCCAAATTTCAGAGCTATATCTTTCACTCTTTCATCTAATGCCATGCGCACATTAACTGCCTCAGAGGCATTTTTGGCTCGTAGAACAGTCTTCTTGGCCATGAGAACTGCAGCTACGTCATCTTGAACACTGTTGAGATAGGCCGACACACTATCAATAGTGGGCAATTTCACTGTGATGACTCTAGTGATATCTGCTACATAGACATTCGAATATTGCATGGAAAATTGYAAAATTACATGTTCAGTTTTGATATCTCGTTTAGTTTCCATGAAGACTGAAAAGCTTTGTGTTTCTTCCACACTTAGCATCTGAACAGATACAGAAGCATCTTTCTTAAAATTTTCCTGTGAATCCAAATGAGCCTCTTCACCAGGACCCACAACTTGACTTATGAGAATATCCTCCTGAACACGTATTTCCAGAAGACCATGAGAACCTGCTGCCCTACTGGACGCCCGCTGTAAGTTTACACCAAACACTTCTCCAAAATCATCATGAAGGATAAGAACCCCGCCAGAGGATCTCGAGAGGGGTTGCAGAACAGGAACTCTGACAGGGCATGTCCCAGCACACAAGATATCTACAACTGTATGCTGTCTATGAGCCTCATGTCCCAAATGTTCCATCCATTTCATAGCAGTTTTCTCAAGATAAGGATAGTTTGGGTGACTAAATGAATGAGGAACTGCTCCAGGGCCAAAAGAATTTGGTCCAGCAGCACAAACAATTATCCTACTCTTACTCCCTGATCTCTTAACCACCCCTCGGGATAAATCTGCAGATGGCCCTTGAATAATTGCCAATGCAATTTCCACCGCAGCACCTAAGCAGCGATCTCTAGAAACTTCAGGAATGTTTTCCTTAAATGGCCTAAATGAGGAGAAGATAGTATGTGCTACAGGAAGGGAAGCATGCATAGGAGACAAGTATATACCAGCTCCATAAATCAGAGCTCTTAAATTTTCCTCACTAGGTGACTTATCCCCTGGAAGTACATCAGCAGATGCAGTAGACTCCTCAGAAAAATCATATACAGATACAGTTCGCCCATAAGAAATGATTCCAATTCTAGTTGTCGYGGGCAGTGAGTCAACAAAAGCATGAAGTGAACTTTGCAAATGCTGAAGATGTGCTTCATCCAAACATTCGTCAATGACAAGAATGACGGGTGCAGATGTTCTTGCATCCGAAACTGGAACAAAACCCGATAATCGGTTTCCAGTTTGAACATAATCAACCACGAGAGAGGATAATTCAGGAAAGCTACGAAGCTCTTCCTTGCTGGTTYCTACATATTCGTTATCACTCCCATTCATATTACGACAAATAGCACATTGCCACTGACCTGATACAGGTAAAACATTGCAATACGGGTTTGGATAGGCCCCACAACTTTGGCAACGATGAGGATCGCGCTGAATTACTTGAGGACCTTGAACAATCTCCGTCCCAGATGATACAATTGCCCCAAACCCTAAACTGGGCACATTTGCCTGCCTTTTCTGCTTCAAAATCTACCAAAAACCCAAAGCATAACAATGAGAAAAGAAAGCAAAGCACTGCCAAGACTCTCCCAACAATGAATGGAAAAATAAAGCTATAATACTTAGAATAACAAATCAATTAGTTCCCTTAACACCTATGTTACTTCGACACCCTCATGTGGTTCAAAAATCACGTGTCGTATCGTGTCGTGTCTGACATGACACTTGGATACTTCTTTTTTAACTAAAAACTTGGCTTTTTCTACAAAATGGCCGAGTCAGATACTTGGACACTGTATCCAAGTAGACACCTAAACCGTGTCTGAGTAACATAGATTAACACACATTAAAAAATGAAAATAACAGGATAGCCTCTCCCGGATGTTAACCAATGTCCTAAACCCCAAACTGGGAGCACTTGTTTGCCTTTGCTGCTTCAATAATCTATCGAAACCCAAAAGCACAACAAGAAAAAATAAAGGAAAGTTTGACATAAACCACCTTGTAAAAGATTGATATTCTTGGAAAGCACCTTTAAACTAAAACCCAATAAATAAATAAATAGATAAATAAATAATAATTGTTAAAGGAAAATTCAGGACTATTTTCTAGCATTAACTACTATTCTCAGTCATTTCTTTTTGAAATTTTGTTTGCAGTGGATATACAGGTAGCAATACAGATACCGTGCTTCAACTCTTCAATCCTTTTCATGTTCTTAACCTCAAGCTGCCTTCTTGCTAACACTCTCTCTAATATTATGTCAGTGCAAAGATGCTCATCTAACTTCAAACCCACAAATTACAGTTAACTTTCTAACTTCTAACGCAAAGGTGTTCGAAAGCAAAATGGCTTGATGGAGGAATTTCACGATGATTTCAAGAGGATAAGGACGGAGGAGAAGATCAATCAGGATAGTGATTGCACAGTTGAGAAAGTGATTGAGTGTGTTATACTGTGAGGGAGGTGTTTCTTCAACTTTTCATGTAACCAGAGTATATAGAAGAATGTGATGATACTCCATGTTAGAAAGGATAATAGGTGAGCCAATGTTGGAGAAAAGGCTGTCAACATCTGAAAATAGACCTAACCATTCTTTGACAAATATTTTTTTGGTTTTGGTTTCAATTTTGCAAAAAAGTTTAAAACATGGGGTGCAACCCTAAGCACAAAAATAATCAAAACACTAACTAAATAACTAAAGCATGAAAATTTGGAGACATGATAAGCAAATCGAATCATATGTATCAATCACAATTCACAATTCACGAATTCTATYCAAAAAGATAGTAAAGAAATCACCTTATGAGCAGAAAAGAGAACAAGGGGTGCAACAGATTCAACAGAAGAGAGAGTAGCAGCATCAGCAAATGCAGAATTACTATGAGAAGAATAACTAGCAGGTGAAGAAGGAGGTAAAGTAACAGAAGAAGGAGAAGGAGAAGAAGAGTGAGAGACAGCAACAGGTTGAGGAGAAGCAGGAGAAGTTCTGAATGGCACAGCAGCTGGTCTTAATGGTGAGGTGAATACAGGAGGCCCTGGTGGTGTGCTCAGCTGAGGTGAAGCCGAATTGGACTTCGCATTCGAATTCGTATTCGGCGAAAATGGAGGAGGGGAAGAAGAAGAAGAAGAAGCAGAAGAGAATTGTTGCTGTTGTTGTTGAAGGATGATTTGAGGAGGAAATCTTGGAGGAGTTGGGGTTGCTCTGATATTGTTATCTGATTTGGGTGTTGATTCAGGTATTGTTGCCATTGATGTTGTTCTTCTTTTGCGGAATTTGAGCAGCAATCAGCACCCAAATTCAACAACAATGGATACCCTTTAGCCCAATTTGCCACCTGAATTTGCAACAAAGTGGGTTCAGCATTAACAACATGCAATTAGATCACAAAGAACCCTAAATTTCCACAAGACACTGGTTTTCGAAATTGAAATTGGTGATGATGAATTTAAAAAATCAATAAAATCCCTTTTGCCGAATACGATTGCTAAATGTGAAACAAATAGGATTTTTAAAAATGACAACAATCACCTAATTAGATTGCAACAAATCCTTGTTAAGGATGCATGAAATGTTSGAAATTTGGATCCAAGATCTTAAACAATTGGAGACCAATTGGGAATTTTTGAAAGGAATTCCATCAAAATTTCCGGAAAATCAAACAATGATTGAGGAAGGGAATACAGTTCACTCGTGAAAGTTTGATTACAAGTGCAAAATGTGTGAAATTGGAAACGCTGGTGAATTTGAGGAAGCAAATTTTGAGGAGCAATAAGAGTGTAGCACTTGGTTAAGTGTAAGAAGAAAGTCAGCCAAGTGGAACGAACAAAAAGTCAAAAAAAACTAAATACGAGTAWAAAATAAGAAAATTTTACTACAAACTACCTTTTTTTATTAAAAATATCTACCCATTATTTTGATGAAGTCTCCAAATCTCTACCTAAATTACTGTTCCAACAAAAAAAATAGGGAAATTTCCTCAGGTAACCCTGAAGTTTGGCTTAATAGCTCTTATACACTTGAGGTTTCAGGATAGGATCAGGTAACCCTAAGGTTAGGGTATAATAGCTCACGTAACGTTGCCGTTAGTTTTTCCGTTAAAAAAGACTGACACCGTTACTTTTCCATCCGTTTAACATTAAAACTACCTAATTAACTCATTTAACACCTAAAACTAACTATAAAAATTAAATGAAAATAAAATAAAATAAAATAGGGATTTTTCCTCATATACCCATGACTTTAAGCCTAATAACCCATATACCCCCGTGTTTTTAGAAACGTCTCATATACCCCTGACATCAGATATAATAGCCTAAATACCCTAACTCTAACGAAAAAGCTAACACCGTTAGTTTTTAACTCATTTAAGTTTTAATTCAACATAATTAACTCCTAATCTATTCTCTCTCCCTCGTTCTTCTACCTGCATATCTTCTCTCTCCTCCTTCCTCTACCTCAYCCACAATGCTCTCCAACCTTCCTTACTACTTCTTCGATTTCCAAGCWTTATTTCGCCAACAATGAAATCAAACATAATAGCTTCAATCAATTGATGAATTTCGCAGCCATCAAAATTGAACAATAAAAAAGAGGGGAAGAATACCTTAGAAAAACCAAAACCCAAACAACAACAAATTGAACAATAAATTGACAGTGTTAAGATTGAGCAACCACACAACAACAATAGCAACACAACAATGGCAGCAACAATGGCAGCAATGCAGCAACAATGGCAGCAACAATGTCAGGTAGGTCGTCAAATTTCCCATCTAACCCACACCCAGCGCCACCCCTGGTCCGAGCTCCTCGACCGCTCCACCTTCTCCCGCCCTGACACCCTCGCCGAAGCCGAATAAAGAATCAAATACAAAAAGGATGAATATGCGATTGAATTAAGTGAATTTCTATCCAAAAACAAACCCCTATTTGTTATTTGTAGACAAAAAGGATTTCTCCCTTTGAGTGTTCCCTATATGTTTGCTTTGACTCGAGTGGGTTCTGCTGAAATTTGCCTTAAGGCATGCCTTAGAATAGAAAAGAGTATTCTTTAATTTGACTCCAAGTTAAAAATCAAAAAGCATTCTTCAGTTCATTTTTCAAAATACTTCAATGGGTACACATAAGAAATAGGCCAACCTGGAAAAATCTGGGTGTGGGTAATTGTTGTTAGGTGTGGGTTGAAGATGGTGGTGATGGATGGAGGATTGTGGTGAGGGTGGTGGCGATTGGAGGTCAGATGATGGATGAGAATGGGTTTGAAGAGAGAGAAATGGTGGTATAGTAGTAATGGAGGTAGGAAGGAGGAGGAGGAGAAAGAAGGATGAAGGTTAAACAATGGAGGAGAGAGATGAGATTATGGGTTAATTAGGTTGAATTAGAGGTTAATTGGAAAAATTCCTAACGGTGTTAATTATTTAACGGTTTTTGACCTCATTAAGGGTATTTGAGCTATTTTCTCTAATGTGAAGGGTATATGAGCTGTTTCTAAAAACACGAGGGTATATGAGTTATTAGGCTTAAACTCAGGGGTATATGGGGAAATATCCCAATAAAATAACACATGACATATGCCATCTTCCTCACTTTATCTTTCTCCTCCATCAAAATCCTCTCATCAATTAAATCAATCCACCATTGTTACACTTCTTCCCAATCTTCTTCTTCTTCTTCTTCTTCTTCTCCTTCTTCCATGTCAACTGTCTCGCTCATCCTCTAACCAACAACAACCACAACGACAACCAACATCAACAGCGGAACCAATCAACAGCAGCCCCAACGACAACCAACCACAACGACAACCAACAACGACAACCAATAATCAGCAACCACAACGACAACCAACAACCAACAACGACAACCATCAATCAGCAGCAGCCACAACGACAACGACAACCAACAACAACAACGGCAACAATCAGCAGCAACGACGGCAACCTCAGTCGAACCACATAAATGAACGAATTTCACCCAAAAAAACAGATTTTGCTCGGATTTTGTAGTGTCTATTGAAGATTCGAAATAAAACAGCATTTAAGGGTGTGAATTTGGGCGAATTTAGGTTAGAATTTAGGCGAATTTAGGGCTGGTGTTGTGTTGCGCTAATTGCATATTTTGGTTCGAACCTCGTTTGCAATTGTTACTGGGTTTTGAGTGGTGTTTTTGAGTGGTTCGAATGGGGTTTTCATTCGAACAAAACCCCCAATTCAAATGGTGTTTTTGAGTGGTTCGAATGGGGTTTTCATTCGAACAAAACCCCRAATTGAAGGAGTTTCTAGGTTGCRGGTGGTGGTGGTCGAGGGAGTTTTTAGGACGTTAAGCTGTGTCGAGGGGGTGGTGTGTGGTGTTGTTGTGGTCGTTGTTGTTGTTGTGGGTTGTTGGTGATCTYGTTAAGTTGGGTTGGAGGTGACTTGATGGTGAGATTGATGAATTGAAGATGGTAAGGTGATTTGATGATGATTGATGAATTGATGCTGATGAATTGATGCTGATGAATTGGTTGAAGATGAATTGATATTGGTAATAATTAAGTTTAGTTTATAAATAATGAAAATTAATATGTTACTTAATTAATTTTAATTATTTAAGGGTTTAATTAGTTAGTTTTAGGTGTTAATTAAGTTAAGTAGTTAGTTTTAATGTTAATTGGATGAAAAAGTAACGGTGTTAGTGTTTTTTAACGGAAAAACTAACGGCAAGGTTACGTGAGCTATTATACCCTGACCTCAGGGTTACCTGATCCTATCCTGAAACCTCAGGTGTATAAGAGCTATTAGGCCAAACCTCAAGGTTACCTGAGGAAATTTCCCAAAAAAATAAGAACTATTCCGACAAAAAAATATTATTCCGACAACTTTTAAGTTTAAAGTGTTTTTCAAAACAAAGTTACACAAAATCACTCGAACCCCCAATTCTCACTTTGATTTCAACATTCCCTCTCTCACACTCACTTGAATTGAATTGAATTGAATCATTCATTCAATTCGTAACACCTTCRTTCTAAACTTCCTCCTTTGCAATGTCATCATCACCACGCCTGGTTTCGGCACTCTGTCGTCGCCGTTCTCGAGCTCTTCCCTCTTCGACACTCCCTTTCCTTTCGGCCAGCAATCGCAGCAGTAGCACAAACAACGTCGTTTCAGCAGCAAAACGAGTGGTGGGAGAGGGTTCGGGTTCGATGCAACGTCGTCTTRGACTCCGCAACAACAYCAAACATCCAATTTATTGTTTTTCCTAACCATAATTTTTCAGGCTTTGTAATTTTTGCCTTTTTATGAATGTCTATGCTTGATTTGATTCTATTATGTGTGTTATGTTTGATTGTGTTCGGTGATTCAACTATTGTTGAGAGAGAATGGAAGAAGAACAGAGACGAACGAAGAAACTAATGAGCATTTGGGCAAAAATCCATAGTAAAGGGGGCCCACCCATCGGAAAGTGGCTTTATATTGTTGGAATAGTAATTTGGGTAGGGATTTATAAACCTTAACAAAATAGTGGGTAGTTATTTTAAATAAAAAAATAATGGGTAGTTATTTCTAAACTTTGGCGAAAAATGGGTAGTTTATGGCAAATTTTCCAAAAAATTACTGTAGATTTTTTTAACAATGTTTTGCTTACTCCGTAGTAAATTTTGTTTGATTACATGTGATCTATCTATCTATTTACTATGAAGTTTTTACTAAAATTGAGCCGAAATCAACTTACTTGGTACTTTCATATTTTTTTAGACTATGTTTTATTTTTGCCTTTATTTTTAAATAAAACTAGAGTGTGCCGGTGCATTTGCACTTAACATAATAAAAAAGAAAATATTGATTTTAATAATCAGAATTTTTGGTCGTCCTCTCGTAATAACCTGTATTTGATTTATTTCRAAAATAATCTTAATTAAGTACCCCATATCTTCATTTAACGAACRTTGTAACATACAACCTGCTAAGCAAATTAATTTTGGGAAATTCTACATGGTAGCACCGATTTTGCCAAAATCTACACGGTGGCAACTTAAATTTTTCTATTCTATACCGTGACCTCGAGGTTTTGATTTTACATTATATTTCAAAAGAAATCAAATCCCTTCAATTTCCTGTAGATGAAATTATTATTGCTTAATTACACAGAGAGTTTAGTTTCTATCGTAAATTATGTACATCAACTGCCAACCATAGATCATACATCAGTTGAAACTAACGTATTACAGTGACTGTCCTTTCAGTTGCGAGCAACACCAATTCTAATTGCAAAGAAAATTAGCAGCACCAATTCGAATTGCAAAAGAAAATTGAAATGAAATTGAGGGAACTTCAATACAATTTAATCGAATTTAATTTTCGAATTGGGGGAAATTGGGGAAAAATTAAATTCGAGTGGTTGTTGACGTGGCTGTGGGTTGGTGGAGATGAGGTGGTGGTTGCGTGGTTGTCGACGGCTCGATTGGGGGGCTGGGGTTGTGGGCTCCGGAACGCATGGTGGTGGGAAGCGGTGCGTGGTGGCTGGGTGAGGTGGTGCTGAGTATGGTGGGCTGGCGAGGGTCGCAGCTGGCAGCTAAGTACAGTGTGGGTTTGCTGGGTGAGTATGATGGTTGGGTGAGGTAAGGGAGGAAAGAGAGGTGGTGGTTGGGTGGTTTGGGAAGTGGATTAGATGTTAGGAATAGTTTAGATTTGGGTCATGTAACTGTATGTAAAATTTAAACTTCGAGGTCACGGTTGGAATTCCTAAAACCTCGAGGTCACGGTGTGGAATTCCTAAAACCTCGAGGTCACGATGTGGAATTCCTAAAACCTCGACCACGCTGTAATATAGGAAATTTAAGTTGCCACCATGTAGATTTTGACAAAACGTGGGCTACCATATAGAATTCCCATTAATTTTTCTTTTTTTCTTTTTTTTCTCTTTCCTAACCACCTCACCCTCTCTCTCCTTCACACCACCTAAAATCAACTACCATTGCCATCTCCTCCCACCACCAATGCTGTAACATCACTAACAAAACGCCCACGCAACAACACCACTGGACCACCACAACCACCCCAATTATCGCACCAACACCACGCTCGAAATCACCAACACCACTCACGAAACCACCTACCCTCAAAATCGCCACCCACTCACAAACCACCCACACAACCCACTCAAAAAATCACAAACACCACCCCATGAAATCTCCCGTCCACTCGAAACCACCCCCCTCGAAATCACCCACAAATTTGTTCGAAATTATATGAATTTGTTTTAAAATCCTCAAAATGGTGGTTACAAATGTGTTGCTCGATGGTTGTGTGGTTACAGGCTTGTAACGCGATGGTTAGGTGTTGCGGGCTCGCGTGCGGTGTTGGATGTTTGGCTTGTAGCGCGGTGGTGTGCATGTGGTGTGTTGTTGTGTTGGGTGGTGGTGGTGGTGTGTTGTTGGTGGTTGTGGTGTTGTGGGAACAGAGGAGGAGGAGGAGGAGATAGAAGGGAAGTAACCAGTTAGGATAGGTTGTTAGCAAGGAATGTTATTAGTAGGATTGTTAATTGAAGACTAGGTAACAAGTTAGGATTATTTTGGAATAGTTAAATAGGGATTATTACGAGCAGATGGCTAAAGTACATATTATTAGAATCAATTTTTCTCAATAATAATAGATGCGAAATTCTAAGTCATACACCTAAGGATTAGCACTGTACTTTCTTAAGCTTTACCCATGATTTTTTAAAAGTTTCAAACCGTGCCCCTAACCTGCCAATCATTAGTTATCCATACCCTCCCTTAGTAAAAAGTTAACTAAAGTTAACTTTAAAAAATAAAAAAAAAAAAAAACCCCAAAACCCTCTCATAACCACCTACCTCCTCACGAACCCCACCACCCACCACCATCCCCACCATCGTAACCAAACCACCCAACACCAGCCCACCTAACGAACTCTAACCAGTGTACACAATGAAGCCACTACACCAACCGCGCCTACCTCTCTCTCCTCTGCCACCAATGTACCTCCCCCTCTTTGCTCGTCTCTCCTCAACTACCCACAATTGCATCTTCCCTCATCTCTCATAACTACCACTGTAATTCAATTTTCGATGTTTTCATATAAACCCTAAGTTTTTCTGAATTCAATTTAATTGTTAAAAGTAAATTTATTCAATTAGATTGATTTGAAAGTGCCTAGACCTTGTTTTCATCTGAAATTTGGGTCGAATCATGCACGAAAACACTGAAAAATGATTCGAAATTGTTCTTACGTTGGGTCTTAGTGGAGTTGGGTGTTTCAGATTTGCGGTGAAGGCTAGCATGGTGTTACGAATTGATGGCCGACTAGGTTATTGCGATCATGGTCGGGTTACTTTGGCTCGCTAGATAAGTAGTTGGGTTTGTGGGTGACTTTTCCGTTGGATTCAGGGGTGGGATAGGTGTTTGTAATGGTGAGGTGGTGAGTGGGTGTTTGTGAGAGAGAGGGAAGGAGTTCTAGGATAGTGGGTGCTTCGAGTGTTTGTAGAAGAGAGTTTACCAGTAGTGGTTGTAGGTCGAGTTTGTGTTGCTTGTGTTGCAGGCTTGGAGTGCGGGTGGTTTGTGATGGATAAGGTGGTGGGTTGGTTTCATTTTAATTTTACTTTTTTAATTTCAAAGTTAACCTTAGTTAGCTTCAAGATTAGGGGAGGGTGCAGATTATTAAATGAAGTCAAGTGTGGGCATGGGTGAGAAGTTTAAAAAAGTATGGGTATACCTCAGAAAGTGTCAATCCTCGGGGCATGACTTGAAATTCCCAAAATAGATTATACAAAATAAGGCCCTGTTGGCAAAGGGCTTTTTGGACAAAGTTTAGGGGTTTTGATCATTTTAGAGTTTTGACTAAGCTAAACTCTTATTGCTGTTTGGTAGAGAGAGTTTTGAATTAGTGTTTTGGACTCAAAACTCTGTTTTTGGAAAAGCTCTCTATACCAGTGTTTGGAAGAGATTATCAAAGTTTTTTATTGTTGACAACATACCTGATTTATTGTGCATTCTCTCACCTAAACACTACTGTAACACCTGAAATGTGTCTCCCCAAAGAGTAATTCCGTGATGAAACATACCGCGTCTCGCGTTTGTTTCGAATCAGAAAAGATGCTTTGAATTCATAAAGTTGGAAATATGCGAGGTCGTACTTGGAAATATTGAGCAAAGGTCAAAGGCAAGGCAAAAATACTTTCTTCGGTTTTTCAAAGGTTTTCAAAGGTTTTCAAAAGGTTTTCAAAGCGATTCTCATGCTTTTTGATGTCATGCATAGTCCGTCACATTTTTCTGAATCCGCCAGCATTTTTAAATTATTTTTCTGATTTTCTATGATTTTTCTATGAATTTTGCAATGTTTAAATACGCAGAAATACGCAGAAAATACATGAGTAATTTAGAAGAATACTCCGGAAATACGTGGAACCTTCTAGAACATTCTAGAAATCTCTGCTTGGAGAGCAAGGGTGTCTAGGTGCGTCGAATCAAGGGAAATCACGAATAAAATCGGAGGAAATCAAATATTTCGAGGTTTTTGGAAAAAATATACAAAATCATTGAGCGTATATACGCAAGTATGAGCGTATATTACGCTAACAGGAGCGTATATACGCTCATCAGGCTGCGTATATACGCTAGTCTCATACGTACAAAACTTGCAAAAACTCATGGAAGCATGCGCGTATATACGCTGCAAATGAGCGTATATACGCAGAAAGCAGCGTATATACCTCATTTGCAGCGTATATACGCAGGTTTTCTTTGCTCCAAAACTTGCCTCGCCTATAAATACGCCCTTGCCTTGCTCAGTCCGATACACCGCACTTCATATGCTTCCTACGCATACTCTCTCTCTCTCTAAAACATTCAAAACACTCAAAACACATTATACTTTCCGTTTTAGTTCAAAGCATCGATCTCTTTCGAATCAACAAGCGAAACAAAGTTGAATCTGAGATTACTCACATAATTCTCTCTCACTTTCTTTAATATTGACTAACCATTGTATGAGTTTTAATATAATTAAAGCAATGTAGAAACTCACTTTTAAACTTTGTCATGTAAAGAATGTAGGGTCTTTCACAAAGTTTCAAGGTTTATTAGTTTTTAGTTTTCAATTAACAAATATTATTAATTCAATTGTCATACTAACAATTCTTTATCTGATATAGCAATTCAGCCCGGCGAAGAGATTACGA
>SNQN01002341.1:0-18267 GCA_008642245.1 Bassia scoparia | reverse complement strand
ATGGCTAAAAGTACATATTATTAGAATCAATTTTTCTCAATAATAATAGATGCGAAATTCTAAGTCATACACCTAAGGATTAGCACTGTACTTTCTAAGCTTTACCCATGATTTTTTAAAAGTTTCAAACCGTGCCCCTAACCTGCCAATCATTAGTTATCCATACCCTCCCTTAGTAAAAAAGTTAACTAAAGTTAACTTTAAAAAATAAAAAAGAAAAAAAAACCCCCAAAACCCTCTCATAACCACCTACCTCCCTCACGAACCCCACCACCCACCACCATCCCCACCCATCGTAACCCAAACCACCCAACACCAGCCCACCTAACGAACTCTAACCAGTGTACACAATGAAGCCACTACACCAACCGCGCCTACCTCCTCTCTCCTCTGCCACCAATGTACCTCCCGCCTCTTTGCTCGTCTCTCCTCAACTACCCACAATTGCATCTCCCTCATCTCTCATAACTACCACTGTAATTCAATTTTCGATGTTTTCATATAAACCCTAAGTTTTTTCTGAATTCAATTTTAATTGTTAAAAGTTAAATTTATTCAATTAGATTGATWTGAAAGTGCCTAGACCTTGTTTTCATCTGAAATTTGGGTCGAATCATGCACGAAAACACTGAAAAATGATTCGAAATTGTTCTTACGTTGGGTCTTAGTGGAGTTGGGTGTTTCAGATTGGCGGTGAAGGCTAGCATGGTTGTACGAATTGATGGCCGACTAGGTTATTGCGATCATGGTCGGGTTACTTTGGCTCGCTAGATAAGTAGTTGGGTTTGTGGGTGACTTTTRCGTTGGATTCAGGGGGTGGGATAGGTGTTTGTAATGGTTGAGGGTGGTGAGTGGGTGTTTGTGAGAGAGGAGGGAAGGAGTTCTAGGTGATAGTGGGGTGCTTGCGAGTGGTTGTTAGAAGAGAGTTTGACCAGTAGGGTGGTTGTAGGTCGAGTTTGTGTTGTGCTGTGGTTGCAGGCTTGGGAGTGCGGGTGGTTTGTGATGGATAAGGGTGGTGGGTTGGTTTTCATTTTAATTTTTACRTTTTTAATTTCAAAGTTAACCTTAGTTAGCTTCAAGATTAGGGGAGGGGTGCAGATTATTAAATGAAGTCAGGTGGTGGGCATGGGTGAGAAGTTTAAAAAAGTATGGGTATACCTRAGAAAGTGTCAATCCTCGGGGGGCATGACTTAGAATTTCCCAAAATAGATTATACAAAATAAGGCCCTGTTTGGCAAAGGGCTTTTTGGACAAAGTTTAGGGGTTTTGATCATTTTAGAGTTTTGACTAAGCTAAACTCTTTTATTGCTGTTTGGTAGAGAGAGTTTTGAATTAGTGTTTTGGACTCAAAACTCTGTTTTTGGAAAACTTCTATACCAGTGTTTGGAAGGATTATCAAAGTTTTTATTGTTGACAACATTACCCTGATTTATGTGCTACTCTCACCAATAACCACTTACTGTAACACCTGAAAATGTCTCCCCAAATTGAGTTAATCCATGCAAACATACGCGTCTCCGTTTGTTTCGAATCAGAAAGATGCTTGAATTCATAAAAGTTGAAATATGCGAGTCTAACTCGAAAATATGAGCAAAGTGTCAAAGCAAGCAAAAATACTTTCTTTCGGTTTTTCAAAGTTTTCAAAAGTTTTCAAAAGTTTCAAAGCGGTTCTCAGCTTTTGATGTTCATCATGTTCCGTCACATTTTCTGATCCCGCAGCATTTTTTAAATTATTTTCTATGTTCTATGATTCTATGAATTTTGCAATGTTTAAATACGCAGGAATACGCAGAAAATACATGGTAATTAGAAGAATACTCCGAAATACGTGAACCTTCTAGGAACATTCTGAAAATCTTCTGAGACAGAGGTCTAGGTGCGTCGAATCAAGGGAATCACGAATAAAAATCGGAGCGAAATCAAAAATATTCGAGTTTTGGGAAAAAATTATACAAAATCATTGAGCGTATATACGCAATTGATGAAGCGTATATACGCATCAGACATAAAGCTCACGCTCGATCAGGCTATAACGCCTCAGCTCATACGTACAAAACTTGCCAAAACTCATGAAGCATGCAGCGATTAATACGCTGCAAAGAGCGTATAACGCAGGAAGACTATAACGCTTCATTGCAGCGTATGATACGCAGGTTTTCTTGCTCCCAAACTTGCCTACGTGCTCTATAAAATACCCTTGCCTGCCCAGTCCGATACACCGCACTTCAGATGCTCCTACGCATACTCTCTCTTCTCTAAACATTCAAAACACTCAAAAAAAAGTATACTTTCTTTTTATCAAAGCATCGATTCTCTTTCGACATCACAACGATAACAAGTTAATTTGAGATACTCACCAAATAATCCTTCTCACTTTCTTTTAATATTGACTAAACCAGTTATAGTTTTAATATAATTAAAGCAATGGAGAAACCACTTTAACTTTGTCACTTGTAAATATTTAGGTTTTTCCACAATGTCTGTGCAAGTTTCATTAGTTTTTAGTTTCATTTTCATATATTATTCATTGTCAAATATAAACAATTCTTCTGTTAGCAATTCAAGGCAGAAGATTCATGCGCTGTGTTTCATCTAGAACTAACAATTATTTCTTTGTTTTCATGTAGCGATCAAGGCAAAGGATCGTTTCATTGTTTACAAAAAACTTTTGTTTCTTTGCAATTTAGGGTAAGACGAGTTATGCAGTATACTTTGAAGTTAGCACTTCATATTATTGCATATGTCATTTGTTGATAACTTGTAATTTGTCTAAAGCAAAACAAAAGACGAATTATGAAATCACTTTAAATCAGATTAACTATGGCAACCGTTTTAGGCACCTTTAACATGATTAATTACAAGAGTCGTCCACAATTTCTATTTAGGTCTAGTCCATTGAATAGTAATCAAACCGCTCGTACTTAGTATATTATTAGCTATCTCTAATTAGTCAATATAAGTTTGTGTGCATCCCATATAAATCTGTTAATGGAATTACATGAGCCGTGAATAAGCCGCTACATTGCCGGCAATTGGGTTACAGATCTGCTTCGTACCATTTGGGTCCCCAACCACGGACTGTGTTACTTGATTGGACTGGGGCCATTGATTGCGTCAACCAACTTTCGGCGTCCGATATATCTCTATTCACCGGGGTGTGCGCGTGGTGGCACTCCCCTCATATCGACAACACTACCCCAACGCACTCACGTCGGGATCCGTGCTCAAGCCCACGCATAAGCACCTCGATGTAGTACCCAAGCGCGCCCGCATACGCTGAGGCCGGCCCCACGTCACTACATTGGCGACTTCACTGGACAATCACCGTTAGTGAATGACAGACTTGAAAAGTTCGTAAATTCCATCATCACTTTATTGATTTGCATTTTGCATGTGACCTTTATCGAATAAGGTCGCGCCTTAGCTCCTTGTCTCACTATGAGCATGTTCTATGCTCGAGACACTACCATAAGGGGATACTACCTTGGTTGCATGGTTACTTGATCGCATGCTAAGCAAGTCCTATCCCCCCATGCCGTGTTTGCACGTTACTGATGCGTGTGCATAAGGGATCTTGCCATACATCGCTAATTGCAATGGTGAAACTTGTCCAACTCTACCCTTAGCTGACACTCTCTGACTTAACCCTAGACTCATAGTTCTTGCCGTCGGTGTCTTGTATATATGTGCATGTTATGTCCTAGCCATTTACATTAGACCGTAACACAACACTTCATATAGCCATGGTCATCTTTTAGTTCACATCATAGCCCATAGTGACTTTAGTCTTCTCCTTAGGTTGACCTAGTCGACGCAGACTTTGACCCTAGGTTTGACCCTTGACCATTAGATCCTCATAGACTCTGATCTTTAGTTACCCTTGACTACTAAGTAGCACAGACTTGACCTTAGTTTGACTTTAGATTGACCTTGCATTCAGCCAACACAGCTCGACACATGAGCATGACCCTAACCACATAGACATAGCATACATCCTCACGACATTTGTCCCTTTCAAAAAAAATTTTCAAAAAAATTCAAAAAAAAAAATCAAAAAAAAAAAAAAAAACAAAAAAAAATTCAAAAAAAAAAAAAAAAAATTTCAAAAAATTCAAAAAAAAACGAAAGGGCACTCGCATTCATACATTCATTCAGGAAAGATGACCATGAAGTAGACATGCATTTGCATCTGCATTCATGTATTCAATAATGGCCAAGAATTCACTAAGTTATTTTTTTGAAACAGTGTGAAGCCGTCTCCATACCCTTGCTCGACCCAAAGTTTGAACCTTCAGCCCACCAAACCTACCTTCCTCTAACCTCACATTATCCCTCAGCCCAATCCAAACCAGCCTTCCTCCAAACCTTCATCATTCATCAGCCCAACACCGCAAAATGCCTCCAACAAGGAAAAGCTCCAAAAGCTTGCCGAGCAAGTTCAACAGCTTGAGGCCAAGTCAAGAATTAAACTCGCCTTCCTTGAACAACTGTTTAAAAAGGCAATCAAAAAAGCCACCGACCCTACCTCACCAAGCACCAACTCCCTTACCCCAACCTTGCCAACCAAGCTGCCAAGATTTCTCAGCTGAAACATACCCAATTCAACCGACTGATGACCCTCATTCCATATAAAGGATCAAGACCACCTATGTACTTAAAGATTACCCTGCCTTTTCCAATGTCTTTCCCCTTCCTTGGAAACCGATATGTCAGAAGTGTTCTTTTCACTTCCCGAGAAAGAAACAACTACTGGGAATACATCATCCACGCATTCATGCAAATACAAGAGGTAACATCAGACCCAACATCCGTTCGAGAGCTTGAAATCCTAACCAGGGAAGGAACGAGGTTCACACCTATCTGACTAGATGAGAGAGAGTTGCTGCCACCTAGTCTCCGCTCCTACTGAAGAAGAGATGGTCAAGACCTTCATTTCTAACCTCCAGCCAGAATACAAAATCATCTCAAAGTATCGATGCCTTACCACATTCGCAAAGTCTACGACATTGATGGACATAGAGAATGATCTTCTTCAAATCGCAATAGTCAGTCTTAAGCTTAGCTTCAGGATCGAGTCGGAGTCCCTTTCCCTAGACTATGAATCTTTTTCTTTTCCATTTCGAGTCTATGTCATTAGTTTAGGATTAAGTCTGCAATAGCCTCAATGTAATAAATTCTTTGTTTTCAATAAAGTTTCGTTTTTTAGCCTCCATATGTTTGTCTTCTACTTTAATGGAATCAAATTAATTGATCGACCCCATTCAATGACATTCCAAGAGAGGCTTTCTTTCATAGCTCCACAAACAACCTCTTCCCTCCATTCCCTTCATCATATCAAAATCCCTTCACCCTTGACCATAAACCACTATCATTCAGCTTATCTTTCTTCATCACCCACATCTGCCTAACCCTTTACCAAGACGTGCTAGGAAAAGACATGTCAAAAGAAAAAAGAGAGAACAAAATGGCAAAAAGCAAAAATCAAAGTCAATGCTAGTCATCACAAATACAAATCAATTTCAAAGCAATCCAAGTTCAAAGCCCAATTCAAAACCAAAAGCAAAAGTCTAAAAACACACTGCGCACCGTGGTCACTTCTAATCATCAATCCTTTTCAACCCTCAAACCACAGCCTCACATTACAACCACAAAAGCCCTCTCACACGAGCATTGTCCAAGTCATTCGACGAGAACTACGACGTCGATTCCGTAAGATACGTAGGAAGCCTCTTCTCGAGGTCCGACCCAATAAATAACAATTCTGAAGTCCATCATATGGTTTTGATTCCCTTAAAGTAAGAAGCCCAAATTCCCTATGTTGAACCCGACATAGCTCGTTTAACTCTAATCATCTAGCCAACCACATCAATTCCCCATTCACTTACCCTAGTCACAAATTTTAGCTTCTCTTTCTTGAACTCTAGCCTATTCTTTCATGCACCTTAAGGGTCTCTCTCAACTCGTCCTTAGCTATCACTCCACATCATCAGCATTCTCCTCAAAGCATCGCATTGCTGCATTCCTCCATTTCTCTCCTCTGCAGCATTCTGCTCAAGTTACTGATTGGCAATCAAAATCACATCCTCATTCTCTTCTCCTCATGCAGCATTCTAGCTCTAAGTTCTGATCTGGAAATCAAAATCACATCCCTCACCATTACCACCCACAAAAAGCTAAGCCAAAACCCATGACTCCGCAACATTCACCTGCCTTACATCAACCATTGCCCTAAACGCGCGAAAGCTCATCACACTGGGGTCACCCATTTAAAACCAACCATCAACACTTAAGCCATCCCACACACCCAACCCCATGGGTTGGGCTCACTCGCAATCACAAGCATCATCTTGCTCGAATGGGTTGAGACGGCTTCATCCCACAATCCAAAGATTTTAACATTAGTCTATTTCTTGGTCATTCATGCATAGATCTAAGAATAGACTTGCATTACATAAGCATCATGCACATTGAGTTTATCATACATACTCCTGCATATGCATATCTATCAATTATCAATTGCACAAACACATCCATTACATTGCACATTGCACCACTCAACACAGCTTAGGGCCCATCTTACATGCATTTGCCTGCACACGCCTATACGGCATTCATCGCTATACGGGATCGTTGCTACACGCAACATTCTTCCCGAAAAAGCCAAGTTAGCCGTAGGAAATTTCCTGAAACGAGCTTTCCAAAGAATCATATCATCACTACCAGCTATCGTCATATCATCCTATTACTCATTTTGCTACAACGCAACTTCCCCGAAAAGCCAAGTCAGCCGATAGGGAACTTTCCGAAGGAACGAGGCGCTTCCGACGAACTTGTATTACTCTGTCCCAAATCAAAATACTTTGACTGTCTCTACGAATTTTCTCTTCAGCTCAGTCAAAAGTGGGGGCTTCTTCACACAACAGCTTCCTTTGCACACTTCGGGTTTTGGAATTTTCTCCCGCACCAGAAATTCCACATATATGCACATTCGGTCTATGATTTCTCCCGCTACAGAAAACCAGCACAAACATCTTTCGGTCTACATTTCTCCCGCTACAGAAATCCAGCACAAACAATTTTCGTCTACGATTTCTTCCCGCTACAGAAATCTAGCACAAGCATATCTCGGTCTACGATTTCTCCCGCTACAAAATCTAGCACAGCATCTTTCGGGTCTTATGTTTCTCCCGCTACAGAAATCTCAAGCAAACACATCTTTCGGTCTTGGATCTTCTCCCCTACGAGTTCCGTCAGCACACCTCCGGTCTTGGAAATTCTCCCGCCACAGAAATTCCGTCAGCATCTCTCGGTTTTGAATCTTCTCCCGCTCAAGAAGTCCGCGCATTCTTCGGTTTTGGAATTTCTCCCGCACCAGAAATTCCGCATACCACACATCACAACTCTCCCGAAAACCAAGGTCAGCCGTAGGAGAAAACCACCGAATCCAGCGCTTCCGAGGGCACACACCGCATGGCCAGGTAAAAACAGGTAAACTACATTTGTTTTGCAGGTACCGCGTAAAGGGTAACTCAGGTCGCAGAACGTCTTGAGTTGCTCTCCGTCCCGAATCAATACTTTGACCTTTCGTCTTACGAGATATCGTCTCTTCAGACTCATCAAATTGGGGCTTCTGTAGACACCTGAAATGTGTCTCCCCAAATGAGTAATCCGTGATGAAACATACCGCGTCTCGCGTTTGTTTCGAATCAGAAAAGATGCTTTGAATTCATAAAAGTTGGAAATATGCGAGGTCGTACTCGAAATATTGAGCAAAGGTCAAAGGCAAGCAAAAATACTTTCTTTGCGTTTTTTCAAAGGTTTTCAAAGCGATTCTCATGCTTTTTTGATATCATTCGTCACATTTTTCTGAATCCGCCAGCATTTTTAAATTATTTCTGATTTTCTATGATTTTCTATGAATTTGCAATGTTTAAATACGCAGAATACGCAAAATACATGAGTAATTAGAAGAATACTCCGGAAATACGTGGACCTTCTAGAACATTCTAGAAATCCTTCTTGGAGACAAGGGTGTCTTAGGTGCGTCGAATCAAGGAAATCACGAATAAAATCGGAGGAAATCAAAATATTTGGATTTTGGAAAAAATATACAAAATCATTGAGCGTATATACGCAAGTGATGAGCTATATACGCTCAACAGGAGCGTATATACGCTCATCAGGCTGCGTATATACGCTTCAGCTCATACGTACAAAACTTGCCAAAAACTCATGGAAGCATGCACTATTACGCTGCAAATGAGCTATATACGCAGAAAGCAGCGTATATACGCTCATTTGCAGCGTATATACGCAGTTTTCTTTGCTCCAAAACTTGCCTCTGCCTATAAAACCCCTTGCCTTGCTCAGTCCGATACACCGCGACTTCATATGCTTCCTACGCATACTCTCTCTCTCTCTAAAACATTCAAAACACTCAAAACACATTATACTTTCGTTTTAGTTCAAAGCATCGATTCTCTTTCGAATCAACAAGCGATAACAAGGTTGAATTCTGAGATTACTCACCAATAATCTCTCTCACTTCTTTTAATATTGACTAACCATTGTTATGAGTTTTAATATAATTAAAGCAATGTAGAAACTCACTTTTAACTTGTTCATGTAAATATGTAGGTTTTCACAATGTTTGCAAGGTTTCATTAGTTTTAGTTTCATTTCATTATTATATTCATTGTCAAACTAACAATTCTTTATTCTTATAGCAATTCAAGGCGAAAGATTCATGCGCTTGTGTTCATCATAGACTAACAATTATTTCTTTTTTCATGTAGCGATTCAAGGCAAAGATTCGTTTCATTGTGTTACAAACTAACTTTTTTTTCTTGCAGATTTAGTAAGACGAGTTTGATATACTTAGTTTATGCACTTCATATTATTGCATATTCATTGTTGATAACTTGTATATTTGCTAAACAAAGACCGAATTATGTGAATCACTTTAAATCAGATTAACTATGACAACCTTTTAGCACCGTATAACATGATTAATACAAAGTGGTCACAATTTCTAGTTAGTAGTCCCTTGTGCATAATAGTAACACGCTCACTTAGTAATTTTTAGGCTAGTGCTTTCTAAGGTTCGAATATGTAGTGTGTGCATCCAATAATCGTGTTTAATGGAATTACAATGAGACCGAATAGAGGCCGCTACATGCGGGCGAATTGGGTTACAGATCTGATTGGTACCATGTCCCCGAACCCACGACTGTTACTTGATTGGACGTGGGCCATTGATTTGCACCAACGTTTCGGGCGTCCGTGAATAACCTTTCTAGGCACGGTGGCGACTCCCCTCATTCGACAACACTACCCCAACGCACTCACGTGCGGATCCGTGGCTCAAGCCCACGCATAAGCACCTCGATGTAGTACCAAGCCGCGCGCCGCTATACGCTGAGGCGCGCCCACGTCCTACAACTACTACTCTTCTACATGAGTCTCCTCTCCATTTCAGATCTGTATTGAGGAATAGCTTGGAAGTTCTTGAGCATTTACAAAAGGTGCGTTAGTCTTTCCCAATTCTTCAATTCATATATTTCCCCTAATTGTTTTACTTAATTATGTTATGTTGTTTAATTACTAGTAGATTATTAGAGAATCATACAGATTTGTAATTCTGCATATATTGATGGAGTTTATCTTAGAATTGTATACATGTATATGATTTCATTTTGTTGATTATAAGTAGTCTCCTTTTGTGTTGATTTTCAAGTGGGTTGATCACGAGATTGATATTTAGATCTTGGTTTGGATTTGATGTGAATAATGGGAAATTGGTGATGTCTCTGATTTTGCTAGAGTTTTGTAACTATTTCAATTCTATTAATCTATTCTAGTGTAGTATATTGCAACTACATCCAAGTAGATCTAAAATATCATTTTAGTTAAATCCATTAGACCATTACAACCATGATAATTAAAGAACATTATATTCAACTATTAGAAGAACACCATGTTCAATCATTCTAATACTCAAATATTCCCTTAATCTCTTTTATAATGTGCAATGATGATTTTATCCATTTACGGAGTATGTTTACTATTATAACCATTTGGATTATATCCAACTAGTTTTTATGTGCATGCTTAGGCTTATGAAAATTGTATTTCATCATTAAAAATAATTATAAAGTATGTAGCAAAATAAAATGTTTATACTCCGTAGCAAGTTAATAATACAATTTTATTCAATTGTAAATCTTTTTTTAAAAAAATATGACTTTAAATTCAAAATAAAACCATTAGTACTTAAATTCATTGTTTAAAGCTTTTCACTAATTAAGTTACATAATAAATGCATTTTTCATTTTTAATCACATAATTATCAAAAGGGTAATTTAGACATATTAATTCATATTTTTTTTTTCAAAATTCATTACGGGTATAAAAGACTTTTAAGAGGAGAGACACCATCTTCCTCCCCCCCTTCCCTTATATAATAAAGATTATAGACAATAATGTTTAGCTGTAATTGTTATAGTTGCAATATTTTGGTATAATAGATTGCATTTATATCTATCCAAATATGAAGTAGTAGATTAGTCATACTTAATTACATTCTAAATCATGTACCTGAACTTGAGATTAGTCACTGCTAACTATATGTATGGTAACTAATATATTTTATCCAAACACGTGGTTGTGTCATTGTTGATTGACTAATATACATACCTTAAATCTTTACTAATTATATAGAATATGGCAACAAACAACAAGAGYGATGATGAGAAAGGTGAAGCATCACAGAGAGATGCAAGTCGAGCTCATTGTTCTKAGGAAATCTTGTATATAGTTTGTGATTTGTGTATTCAACATGCCGAAAGGAGTAAGGGAAAACGGGGTGCAACAACCTSACAAAGAAGACRGTGGAAGGTGCTTGAAGCTGAATTTACGAAGAGAACTAATTTAGCTTATGATAAGAACCAATTGAAAAACAAATGGGATTGGGTGAGAAATCGATGAAGTCTTTGGAGAGCACTTAAAGGGAAAGAAACTGGATTAGGTTAGGATCATGAAAAAGGAACAATAAGTGCTAGTGATGAATGGTGGGAGAAGAAAATCGAGGTTAGCTTATACATACCCACTTTGCATAATCATTAATTTCTTTCATAGGAGAATGTGCATTTTAGACCATTTTCGATATGAAGGTATTGAGCCTGAACTTGAAAACAAGATGGAACAACTCTTTGGAGGTTTAGTTGCTCAAGGGGGACTAAGTTTACTCCTGTCCAATGTGTGAAAGAATAAGTTTATATTCCCATGGTTTCACCTAGTGATATGCAAGCTTCACCCCCTAATATCGGTAGTGTCGGTAGCATACCAGCCTATGATGACGTAGTGAGTGGGAATGGATGTTTCAACATTAACCAAACTGACATGGATTGGCAAGAAGTGTGGAATGATTGTACTTTAGTTCCATCCCCCTCTCCTTCTCCACATCCACCTAAAATTGATGTTAGAGGTAGTAAAAGAAGTCCTGAAAATGATTTTGCAAATAGTTCAAAAAGTCGTAGAACTGAATTTAGTAGTAGAAAGGGAGGTTCTGGTTTGCTAATGGAAAATTTGGATGCAATGGTGGAAGTTGTTAAAGAAAGAAACACTAAGGAAATGTAGTTGATGAAGCTTGAAGCACAAACACTTATTAAATCGACTCATACACTTYCTGACTCATTAGCAAAATTTGTGTCCATGCRCGATCTTATTCCAGGAACCCRCGAATTCTTCTTCGCTTGCACCATGATTGAAGATCCTCAAAAGAGGATATTACTTCATGGCATGCCTGATGACAAGACAAGACTTTAGTATATAAAATACTTGTTTGAGAAGAATGGGTGAAGTTTGATTTAGCTTTACACTAATGAGTACTGCTTTTGATTTAGATAGTATATTAAAACAATTAACTACTTACTATCTGTTAGTAGTACTCCTTTTGGATAGAGAACTTGGGAGATTTTAGAAGACATGAACTTATGCAACCTGTACTTGTAAGATATGAACTTATGCGCACTTGTAAAAAAAGAGTATCCAACTCTCAGTTAGCTTTTGATGTCTAATGTATTACGAACTTGTATTGGAACTATTTGATGTCATGTTATGCTAATATTTGTTTTTGGTATTRATCATTTGCCATTCTTTTAATATTTATTTTCATTTAAGAATGTAATGTTTATACTTCTTAAGTTACTTGCAGGTATGCATTTGCATGATATACACAACTGTTTGCGGAAAATGCGTCGTAATAATGCCTTTTGGGATTATGTGGCCTTTATAATAGGTTATAGTTGTCTTTATTATGTAAAATACATATACAAGGAGCCATGCATGACATCATTTCAAACAGGTGAAAAATGGATGCATGAATTATTAATTGGTCATGAGAAACGTTGCTTCAACATGTTTAGAATGACACCATGTACATTTCAACAATTATGCATGGATTTGGAGAATAATTATGGGTTGTCACCTTCCAATAGGCTATCAACTTCGGAGAAAGTTGGCTTATTTGTCTACATTCTTAGTAAAGGAGCCTCAAATCGAGATGCCCAAGAGCGATTTCAACATTCAGGTAAAACCATTAGTATACCTTTCAAAGAAGTTATGGTTGTCATGGATGGTTTATCAAGWGATATCCTCCAACCTAGAGATTCGGAYTTTACATAAATTCCTTCACACATTATGAATGATGCTTGCCACATTTCAAAGTATATTATTGAAAAWCAGTTTAAATTTCTCAATTTATATCATTATTATCTTATATGTTTAAGCATAATCATGTTTGAATAAATATCATATTAGGATTGCATTGGAGCTATTAACGGTACTCACATAGACATTATAATTGCTGAGGAGGATCAATTGCGATATAGGGGGCGGAAAGGGACGCCAACACTTAATGTCATGGCTGCACGTGACTTGACTTGCTTTTCACCTATGTTCTTACTGGTTGGGAAGGATTAGCTCATGATTCTCGTATCTTTCTTGACACTATTTATTAACAATGAAAGTCTGAATTTTCCTAAACCTCTTCTTGTAATATCAGTACTTAATGCTGTTGAGTCCCTTGAGTTTTTAATGATGACAAACCAATTACAGAAACAGGATGATAAATATGAATATAGTTGGTTCTGGGAACCAGCTAGTTAGATACTTGTTTCCTCAGACAAGTTAACTATTTATTTGATATTTTGGAACTAATTGTTTGATACAGAACAGCTGGTTACATGAAAAGCTCATTCACTGGTGCAGACCAGTACGAGTTGTTTCCTTGACTGTTATGCTAAAACAGTCATATATCTTTTTTATTGCATGTTAACATTTTATATGTGGCAGTAATAGATTGATTCAAGACTTGAAGTGTGAATCCTTTCAAGACATTCAAGAAAGAAGCTGTGCTCAAGATGAAAATGGTTGAAGGAAGATTCAAGGTCTTAAGATTACATGAAGATTCGAAGAATTGTAATTTAGGAGTTTTTTTAGAAAATTAACAAATAATCCGAACTTTGGGGTTCTTCTAAAAATAATCCCAAGTTTGGATTATTCCGGAATTTCCCAACTTTGGGGCCAGTCTTCCATTTTTGCACCCGATTACCAGTTACCTGTTGTACTGGTTAAAAGCTTAGTTTTAATTTTTGTTTTTCTTTTTTTTTTTTTTATAAAACCTCACAAACCTCTCTTCCCTCCTCTTTCTCTCTCCCCGAAACTCCCTCTCTCTCCCTGCCTCTGCTATCTTCTCAGCTCTCTCTCTTCTCCTCTGTGACTCCACCGCGTATCTACAAAAAATTGATTATAATATTAATAACAAAAAAACAAAATAATCCATAAATGTTATCCTTCTTCAATAATACTTTCTTTCGCATGAACTATATTAAAATAACAAATTCACACTATTTATTAAAATATTCTTAATGACATGAGAAGTTGATGTTTAATATTAAGTCAACCTCAAAAGACCATTAAGATGCTTAGTCAACAATTTGCAATGTGAACGCTACTGGTGTAAGTTACATAGAGATTATGACGTGGTAATGTATGCCAAAAATGGAATATCTAATATCTCGTTTTAATCAGCGACAATGGATCAAATTAATTAGTGACATGCCCCAAAATTGCATAGGGACAATTAAACACTTCAACGGTCTAACAAAATTCGAAATAAATACGCTCAAACTCTGTGCGATTATGTTTTGTGTATACCGAAAGAACCCCTAGCAGAATTCAGGATCACTCTGCATGCTCTATGTTGTCCTGTTCTTAATTTTTCCTAAAATAAACTAGGAATAAGTATTGGCTAAGCTAATTATCAGACTTCTAGCGGATATGTTATTCTTTCATTTTGACAAATCTTCAACAACTAATCGTCCCTTTCAGACATCCCATATGTCGAAAATCACCAGTACTGACACCGACACACATATTGGCGTTAATTTCTCCTCCTCTTATCACATTTTAGACCTTAGTCTGAGGATTCCAATCGGATTTCAACATTCAATCTGTGAATCAATCTATTAACTTCACATAATAACAATTTAACACAATAAAAAGAGATATAACTGTGCACATGTTAACACAAGGGTGAAACCAAAATTACATTATCCTAGACAGTAAACTAAACATACAAGACTATTCACTATAGGAAATCTCAATTCTACCAAACTGACTACTAAACCTTAAAATACTGTTTTTCAGCCATCACACAAAAATGCTGAATAGTCGAAACCGAAGACCCAATATACAGCAAATCTCTTAGGTTCTATTATTCCCGTAAATGGGCAGACCTTTGTGGTTGATGAATGACCAAATGTTAGTTCCGCCAAAATGAATTTCAACCCATGAGAAAAAATAGTGTGTGTTTAAAGCCATAATTGTGACATTTATTGAACCTGAAAAAGAGAAATATAACAACATCTAAGGACTACCAGCGCTTGGTGGCATAGAAAGTTCGCCATTAGACAATCATCACGAGAGTGTTCTTATCCTTCATCTATTATTGTAATATAAACAACCCCTAATTGTATTCTTCATCAACTATTCAATGATGGTATGAGCATTTCTGATCACATCATTAGACAAAAACTCAAGACTCAACTGAGCACTCAAGGATACTAAATAAGATTAACTACCCATATAGCAAACGATATCGCATATGAGCGGGGATTTAAAATTATACACGAATCATTACTAAATCATTAATTAATTTCATTAGGTAGCTGTTCGTAGAGAAAAAACATACAAATGAGACAAACCATGAGCTGTAAATACCGCGTGTGACTCTCAACACATCATTCATTCAGACATCAGAACAGAAAGTAGAGGCAAGAAGAGTACATTAAGGTGGAACAAACCACACATAGTGAGAGCGAGTCAAAGATCATATTTAGATCTGGGTACAGCCAGACAGTAAGTGGTGTGAGTTCTCTACTTCCGCGATTTAGATGATAATTTAGGCGTTTACCATCTCATAATTTAATATTACGTCAAATATATATTTGAGTTCTTAATTTTACTCCTTCATTAGAGACCAATTAGGAAGCAATTGATACATCAATGTCTATGTGGGTCCAAGTTAACTAATCAACAGAAAGTCTACCGTTGTCAATTAGCCTTAATCTACGAAGTCTACGACAACACTCGGCCTTAATGAATTTGGATGATGTCATATAAATAATTGACAGAACATTATTTATGCTTTAAAACAATAAATCATGAAATCCCCAAAATAATTTGGAGTAGTGAAAATTTTTGCGATTACGAAACTTTGTAAACTGATTTGTGTCCAAAGATATCTCTAACAGTGTTAGGAGATTGTATGCATCTCATTCTCATGTATATTTAGACTCCTCAAAAGTTAGATTGATATTAATTAAGTTAGTATTTTTCCTTTTATTTTAAGGATTTTCATGTTTAAAATTGCTCCGTAGTGGTATGAAATGCGAATTTGTATAATTGGTTGAAACTACCAATAGTACTATTCTAAAGGTGTTTTTGAGTAGTTAGGTTATGAAGTTCTTAGGTACCCACTTAAGACTAAGGACCATTCCAACAGTAAATGTACCATCCATACTACATCTTACTTGGAAAAAACGCAAGGTGGGAGAACTCAATTTACTGAGTTACTTGTCTTGAATAACTCGGGAATATTGGCTGCGTTGTTGAAAAAGGGTTTTTCTAAAATATTTTAAAGGAATTTTGAAAAAATATTTTTCAATGTGAGAAAATGATATGGAAAATGTACGCTCATGTTGTGGTGATACATTGCTCTCTCGAATAATTATGGGGCTCCTTTAACTAGAGAATGTAGACAAATAAGACCATACTTTCTCACCGAAGTTGAAGTATATATTTACGTTGTGCTCCGATCAAAATCTCTAGCGATTTATATGAAGAACGAACCAAGTGATGATGAATCATATTCCCTAACACTAATCTTTAGACCTTATTGTTTCGTGCCAAAGGAAATCCCTATAGATATGTCAATGTTGAATTCACTAGAGGTTTAATGTCAACAATGATACAGGTCTCTATGTTACAAATTATGCACTTTAAACATGTTATAATACTATCCATATTCTGATAACCTCTCTACGGATTAAAAAGAGCATAATGTTAGTCTAAGCAGGAGTGATTACATCAAACACGGAAAGCAATCCAAGTCCAATGACCAATTAATTATCTTAAATTGAGTCTTCATATCGCATCATACGAGCTTATTTAGTCGTAGCTATCACTACATTTCGTCTTACTTAGCTTTTAACCGATAGTAAGTTAGATATATATAAGGAGAATGGGTACGAAAGAATTTGCTGTCTAGTTAAGAGCACTTCCTTTTATATGTATTTTACATAATAAGAACAACTATAACCTATTAATATAAGGCCACATAAATCCCCAAAACCAGCGGGTTGAATATGGATTACGACTGCCTGGTTTTGCCGTGTTGTCGCAAACATGAGTTCTAAATACCACAAAGCAGTTTGGGTAATCTCATGGCCGATGGGCCTATAGTTGCAAAGTCTAGAGTGCCACATTCAGAGCTTGAAGTGTGAAGTATAACAATGTGTGAGCGAGTTGTCCTTGTAGTTCCCAGTGAAATTTACAATAAGTTAAGAAGGAAAATGACAGCCATACGGATTGAGGCTGAAGTTCTAGTTATTCCAAACAAACGAAGATATTTAGATTCTAAATTAACAAGCAAGGATACACTCAGGATAGAGTCAAATAGTTCCGAGATACGAAGTTATGGACCGTAAGCCCATAAGCGATAGACATATCAAAAGCTAACTGAGAGTGGATACTCTTTGAATTTCATCGTCAATAAAGATTCTGCCGCATGTTGAATGTTACCTTATTATTATCTCTTTATCATAATGTAACATAGATGTCTCGGCTGCGTGATCAATGAACCAAAGCTCATGTTCTTCCACACAAACTCTGCTTCCCCTCAAATCTTCTTATCAATAGTGCTCAGAAAAGGCAAAAAGAAATTGGCTAATTAGTCAAACTCACTAACTCAAATTCACCCCGCATCAATGTCAAGTGAGGTAGTATTAATACATGATACCTTTTCAATATAGTTATCAGACCAATAATGATGCCATAATATTCGAAAGTAACAATGCGTCAAAATTCCAGCAGTACTACTTGATAACTCTAAGAGATGTTATATAGAATACTAAATTCACAACTTCACCTCGATTTTCATTTCGATCAAGACACAAAATTCATCCAAAAGTTTAAACGGAAAGTCTGATAGGAACATCTATGTGCATATGTGCGAATAGACACATGACAGAAAGATATACTAATACCATCTTTAATTAGTTTGAGGGCATCTTCATTGATCTATATGGATGCAGATAGCTAGCGCTCGTCTGAAGGATTCGGGGATAAAAAAGCCCGTTTCCTGGGGTCACAAAACGACATCGCGCATGAGACTGAACTGTTAGGACAAAGAGCTCACAAACAAAAAAATATTGATTGAGCTTTGGGATTAATAACGATGCAGATTACAAAGTTCTACATGGGACAAGAAGAATATGCCCAAAGCTCAATGTGCATATTAAACTAACACGTCCAAGTTTTTGGAGGCCTTACAAGTGACTTCGGCAGAGTATAACCGAATTTCTGAATCAATCTACTTCCTTAGGTTTGCTTTCTTTAACAACTTCCACCATTTTGCCGAGTCCCAAAAGTGTGTCGTCAAATAAAAGAACATAAGCGCGAGTATACTCCTCCTCTGTATTACTC
>SNQN01002340.1:37250-52397 GCA_008642245.1 Bassia scoparia | reverse complement strand
CTATAACTGTTACCTGATTGCTATGTATGTTAGGCCTTAATCCAAAGAGTCAATGATTAAGGCACCAATATGCTCTCCCAAAGTCCCCCCACTCGCAACAAGACACCACACAACACTGCCGACCCTCACATATATATGAAATAAGACATAAAAAAAAAAGAGGAAAAGCTAGATGGGATGTAAATTTTTGTTTTTATTTTATTCTGGTGGTACATAATTTCAAGTACCCTAACACGTCCCCATTTTACAATATAGTGAGACACAAAAAAGGATGCATCATCTAAATTCCAAAATATGTTTGGACCTCACTGCAGTCAACAATCTCAGAGAGGGCCTCACATATCTGATTATCTTCTCAAACAATTCTCCCTAAAATATCCAATAAAAGGAGGAAGAACAACATTCTAACCATGTTTCCTATTAATAGCAAATAACAAACAATAATTCAAAATTTCATCCATTAATTAAGGTCCTATTAGTATTTCAGACAACATAACATGTGCGATAGTAGTCATAACTATCTAGCAGATCGACACATAATTTCGCCTAGGAAGTTCGAATTTGGAGAAAAGAAAACAATTATGCAGCAATGAAGCATTAATTATCAAGATGGTGAAAAATAATTCTTCTAGTTAACTTATTTGTATAGACGGTGTGAAATCCATCAATCTAGTCCCGTCAAAGAAACAACGAGGAGAAACGTCTCAATAAATACATGCTCTCTAGGGGGTATGTAATAGAGTTTGTGTCAGATTACCTGTTCGAAATAGTCTTATTTTTTGATGATCTCCACTTATATCATGCTGCTGACAGGAAATTCTGGACAAGTTCTGTTCGGATTGACCTGTGGATACAATCGATAGTGTCATTTTTGGTGACTCTCGAAAACGTGACATTGAGAGTCAAATATCTGTACGATCATCGAACCTGCAGCTCTCCGGAACCAATTTTCATAAACTTCGCCAACACCACTATGGTGTGACAATGGGTTATATGGGTAACTATTAACGGGGTTGAACAAAATAGTTCTGGAAGATCTCGAAAGATATGAGTTCCATGACGTACCTGAAGACGATTTTGTAGTCCACGTCAAAGAATGAAATCCGATAGCGGGAGAAACGCCAGAACACTCTCGGTAGTGGAATGCATGGCTAGTGATGTTAGAGTTGAGGTTCGAAATATGTGAATATGTCCAATTATCTACGAAGTCGAATTGAAGTTGTGACGGAAACAACAAATCTACTGGTGAGCTAACCCTGAATCTAAAAATGTTCTCGACCGGACCTGTCACCGAGTGTATATTTATTGTACTATTCTGAGGAGACAACGAAACATGAAAAAACTTATATTGAGGTACGTACCTGTTTGCACGGTAAAAACATGTGAGCACAGGACAATACAAAATCAATAGCTCATATATACTTCATTCAACACAAATTGGAATGAAATAACCTGTAGAAATGACAATCGAGGAAGATTAATGAAGTAGTGAGTATAAAAAAAATAAAACATGTATCCAAGGTCAGTACATTCGGTTCTCCGGACCAATTTCATTAAACTGCTAAAATTGGCAGTTGTAAAAACCTTGGGTTACAATTATGTATCGTTCCATTCAATAATGATGGGTCACAAGTATAAAGATTTGGAGGTTCTCAATAGTATCCCACTAGGCTCTTTCTTGATTGAAAACACAACTTGGAAGGAGAACCCTATTCTATATCGAAAACTGGTTGCCTGATACACATACTCAAAGACAAAGTGAGAGAAAAAGATTTGGAACGAAGATAATAACTCCGGAGCATCACCGACGGATCAGCACGGCAGTATGCTAGAGTAAGCATTTTAGTGGGTGTCTGTGCTTCGAAGTACTGTACTCTGTCGCGACAAGTTCGAGCATTCTCATAGTCACTCATCCGAAGTGTCATTCATGTAAAGTGGACTTAGAAAATTCTGGAATCGAAATAGTTTCTTCGTAACACGCGGTGTCACCTGAAAGATGTCATTTTTTACGGGCAACGAAAAAAACGTGGGCCTGAGTTTATTGAAACAGTCATTTGCACATGACGTCATTTATTGACAGTTGAGGAAAACCTTGGAACAATTTTATATAAAAATTGCCAAGAAATTGACCTAGGGTCAAATATGTCCAATATATGATTGCCAGAAATAATTCAATAGGTATTGTTTAAGGGAAATGTAACTAAATTTGCATCCAGCACAATCAGTGAACGTAGAGATGGGTTAAAAGCATGATACCTTCTAAATTAAGCCTGAAGGTTCAAGTATCGACGGGATCTCTCTTGGTCAGGTCCGCAGAGTGACAGAAAAAAATTAAGATACGATGAACAAAAAACGTCGAAGAACTTCTTAGGAAGCCAGTATGGTGTTTAGAGTTTGGTGTTTGTATCACCAGAACTGTATGATACTTTTATACAGGCGAATAGTCAAAAGCAACAATAAGCAAATGCCAGTTTTTTCTCACGAATAGAGATTATCCTAATGTACTCATTAAAAAAACTAAGTAATGAAAGGACCTCTTTGCACAACTAAATAAGGCTTGCAATTCCATAATAAGTAAACAATACTGGGGAAGAAAAGCATATTTGGACTATGGAAGAGACTTCCTTATGAATACACAATGTTTACAAGGATAAATCTCCACTGGATAATCATTATATATCGAGCCGCCTATTTATAGCTGGCTACAGAAAACTAGTATCAAGTTAGCAGAAATAAGAAACTGGAAGAAAGCACTGGCCAGCTTTCATTCAAAAAGTCATCCCAGGAGATGATAAAATTTCCACAAGAGAAGATTGCATTCTAATTTTTATATAGAAAATTGTGCCAGAAATAACGTGATAATTACCAAAATCTCAAAAAAAAAAAAAAAGAAAGTATGTACCTCATTCCAAGTTGAACGTATTGGCGGTGCGACACAAGGTAAGTTATTGGTGACTGCATAACTTCACTTTAGAACACCAAAAATTACAATTAGCATCCAGTGCCGAGAAATTTGAAAGTGTGACTTACTCAGATAGTCGGCGCGATGTGTAGATCCGTGTATCTATCACTAATATTTCAGTGTCGCTTGAGGGTGACGCCATAACTTGCTATACATTTATATAAATTAATTAATACATTTTATCGATCGTGCCCCAAAATTCCATTTGTGAGTCCCTTAGCCCATGTTATCATTATCTAAGCTGATTATCATCCAGTGAAGAGTGTGGAATTACCTACAAACAAATTGTGCTCAAAGTAGCGATATAATTTAAGCGAACATAATAGTGTCCATGAGACTCCTTCTCCTATGTCGTATATCAATTTATACGGTGGATTCAAATGGATAACATCCCACGTTTTCGGTCGAAATACCACCAAAAATAAAGCATATATTTATATTTGGTCTATGAGAGCTTTCAGTAGGCCTAGACCGTTCGTGGCACTACCGCACATAGAAGTACTCATACTCTGACATGTACTCTCTTGTGCTATAACGATCCCGCTCAACAATAGTAATAAGACTATAGAAGAAACATGCCAGAATAGGCCTAAGAAAAATATGGCGACAGATTAACCAACCTACTTAGAACAGACGAAATAAGTCGATCTGACACCTAATCAGATTCCTGCTGTAGTATTATAGCGTCAGTCCGACAAAACGTTACTATCTCGTAGTAACTAGATCACTGTTTCTACTATAAATTGTAGCTTCCTTATCGAAAAATTTGCTAAACCTGCAAAGAATGACCTCGTTATGATTTGCGAACTGCACATATGAAGCTCGTCACCCATTAATTACTGTTGTAAGCAATCAACCCATTTATTGATGGCTTTTTATGCCAACTTTTGAGTGATTGTGGTGTGCCACACACCAACGGGGATAGCAAGATAATCCAGAGAAGTACTATATGCTAGAGTGCACGAAAGAGAGAGTGTGGGTTATACAGAATATTAGCGAATCGAAAACATAGTGCGTATATTAGTGTTACATTCCCGTGGTGTACAACAAGAAAGCTATCGTTCATATAGAAACGTTTTATAAAACCCAACGATTTATTATTCTTTGGTGGCCAGCCATTGAGTAATAATAACATTATGAACAACCAAATAATCATAGGGATGGTACCATATGAGCTAGTTCTAGAAGTGGATATCGATCTGTGCTGCGAGAATCTCCAAGATTTTTCACCAATTACATCGCAAACCATTATTTTCTTATAGTCAATCCATGTCTATACTAGAAGTCGGCCAGAAAGAACTAAGACAAACTGAAGAAAAAGGAAAAATAGCAATTACTTTCCTTAATTGTCCGAGCCGGTGCAGAAAAAGCAGAATGATTGTACTAATGTCCCATAAACTTCCTAAGCCTAATTAATATAGCTCTCGCTTACGGAGGCATTAGTATTTCTTCATTCTTTCGTTGTTTTTAGATTATTTTGTGTTCTATTGACCAGGATCACTCAAGAGTCTTTGTCTTTAGTCTCCTGATCACATTCTTGGATCCTTTCCGAGAAGACATCTTTTATTAGATGTGACTCATTTATTATATGCGCACTCGTTATGAAGCCAAAGACCAAGGTAAAAAATAAATAATGTGGCAGAAGGTATTTTAACGTTATGAAATTTGTTCCCCCGGGTCTCATTGATCAATTCCGAAACTTCGTAAGTAGATAGGATTACCGACATGTTTACGGCATGAACAAGTACTAATTCATCTCCGTGACCCGGACTTCAGTCTCATATGAATCTTTTTCTCATCCACACTGAGTATTTCTCCTGGTCCTGAAGCCCTCTTGCACATTAGTTCTTCCGAAGATTCACGAAGAAATGAATCCTTGTAGAAATCTCGCGATGGTAAAAATGATCGCTAAACAACTCTATCTTTCTCAACTAGGTACTCATCTAAATGTATATAGAACTCCTTGGCACGGCAGTGCTTGGACATAATCATAACATTCATCACGAGCACGCTATTTCCCTTACTTCGTATTCAATCTCTTTATTAGAAAGTCCGACTAATCCTTGTCCATATTAATGAAGCGCGGTAATGTGACCACTTCCAATGATGCGTATCTATTAGAACATTTAGTGCTTCCTCATGCTAATCAAGATATTACATTCATATTCGAATTGAAACCAATGGTACCATATTGTATTTGGTGTAACCATACGCATTTCAATTTTTCTTTACTAAATGCTTCCGGATCTCTGCAATTGACTTCATGATAAGAGATTCTCGTAAAGCAACTCCTACGTTTTTTCCGCACAAAAAGAAATGATATCAAATTCCATTTAGACTGCATCTCGGTGAAACCAGACCCGTATTCCTTGGCCTAAACTTCAAAATATGAACACACCCAGAATCAGCGAAAAATTTTTACATGGTAACTTGTAATTAACTTTGAGCGCATATTAACAAATACTGTCTATCGTTGCCATCATAAATTGTACTTTTAGCTCGGCTATATCAAAGTTCATTAAGGCCGTGTCTACAAATAGGAGTTAAAGACCAGTCACCGAACTTTTGAGTGTCACATCGTCAACCAGAGGTAAAAGCGTCACCGAAAAACAATTGTTCTGCTAGATAACACTCTCTTTTAGAACGAGGAGTATGCTATAATAGAGAGTCATTTGACTGAAGCTGCTTCTAAAAAGAAGGACCCCAAATGCTTGTAAATTATCTATATAATATTTGTATAGTATCATTCGATAACTTGACCGAATTCTTCGTAGTGCATCCACGAGTTATTGCATAAATAATTCCTATCGCAGGGATCGACAAATATAGGGAGTTCCTAGAATTTCACGTACTCATTACTCTAATGAACATGAAAGGAGACTGAAAGACATCTAATCTCCACAGTATCATGGCACCAGCTATAACATTATGTCGCGATTAGTCATTGTCATGCTGAATGCCTACGAACAATAAGTTTAATGCGGGTGCTATACAACCCTTAAGAGGATACGTGATTAGTAAATTATTTCTTTAAACACCCATTACTTGATAACAATTATTTATTTACAAGGTTCCCCCTTGTTAGTATGTGTCCGTAGACCAGCGAAGACAAGGAAGCGTGTTTCTATACATGAATCTCAAATGAACAGTTAGTCTGTTAAACCTGCAAGCATTCTGCCCGGGTCCCAAAAATTGACTCTATATATCGAGACCCGCTGACCCAAAGCTCAGCACCGGAATATCGAGTAGCTACGCCAGTTCCCGTGGTATAATATCTAAAGACGAGGTATGGGATCCCGAAAAACTCAACAGAGAGCTGAGGTCATTACCAGGATTATTATGAATCATCATTTTTCGCACTTTCAACTGAAGGAGCGTCGCTGCCAGAGATCCATAGTTTTTACCAGAATAAAAATGTTGTATCTATACCTCAATAGATATTTCACGAACTGGAGAAACTATTTGTACAATGATTATAGGCGCGTAACTATATACATCTGGTATTGGCCGCACTGCTCAACCAATATGGATGAATTGTCGTGGGGTCCATATGTAAATTATGAATGTTTTCACCTGTCAGTCAGACCAGTTCACGACACAAGGATTCTTCCTTTGTAGTGTTGCCCACTCTCCAGGTCAATAAAGCAATAGAAAAAAAAACGGATACGGTGTGCGTATGTAAAGGGCACTGCCCTGGCGTAATCTACATCTTCTCTGTAAGTGAAGGGTGTCTATTTATTTCCCATTTTTACACTACTAAATAAATGTCGTATAATGACGCACAGGGCGATAACATACACCGAAAATTGTCCGGTTCACCTGGTAATTTACCGTAATTGTGGAATCCATTATAACCCTAGATATTTTGTATTGTCGCATCACGGTGAAGCTGCTATAAATCAATGATGATCATTCTTGATTCGTCGATGAATATGTGTTTATTGGATTACAATCTCACGAATAAGTTAAGGGAATCGAAGTCTATACCTTTAAATTGTTACGGAAAAATTCTGGATATAAGGATTCGTATCGACCAAGAGGTAATAACGTACCCGAGATGTCCATTAGGTCATGTTTTGATGTACCTCAGATATTATAGTACTCTGGCACCGTAGAGCTCTCTCTGTATGAAGAATTTGCCGGGAACGGGCTTATCATTTACAATCTCGAGAATGATAGCTATATGTGGTTACTTTTTACTCCGGACAATTTTAATTCACTCCCTTATGTTTTTTAACTTTCCGGTAAAACTTATACCATGATAACCTCAAGATATAGTAGTATATGAAAATTCTCTAGTGACCAGTAATCGAACTCTGCGAAAAAACTTTCCAAGGTAGACACATAAGGAATTTTGGGGTCTCAAATTACGTCCATACTACGCGATTGAGACCTTTCTAATGGTATTCCATCGTCTCAATGAGAAAAACGCGTAGGTGAACTATAACCGTTCGATTTAACACTCCGTAGTACAGCTGCACAAAATCTAGCATGAGCTCGGAACTGATTAAAGTGTGACTGTGTTGTCATCTCGTGTACGTGTTTGCTCGTTTAATTTCGTTTCTAGGCACACAATGGGAGAGTTGTCATGTCAAAAGATTCTCAAAAGAAGAGGCAGTGTACGCTATGAGAATCATCTTGAGACCCAAAGCTATTCCACATTAGGGATAATTAACATTCGGAAAATCAATACATAAAATGACAATTAGGTGGAAAATTGACACGACACATCAAGTATACATTGTTCACCATCTATTTTTGTGGCAACCTTGAGAGTGTGATCGGAAAACATATCTGGAAACAAGTTTTTCTGAGCCCACTCGGGAACCTCTTTCAACTATAGTATATCTCAAAGTGTAATATATTTTTGGCCTCCGAGGATAAAATATACTCGCCACAGTCTTAATGAGCTGTGGACTGGAACAGGTGACCTCTAAGTCAAAAACAGAAAAGCAAAAAAAAATGGTGGTAGCAGTAAAGCATTCTCTGTGACCCGTCTTCGAAATCCTTGGTCCAGAATTTCTATCATAAATGAGCTAGTGGTCTGTCACAATCTATTCTTTACATATGGGACCACTATCTAATTGAGTTTGAGGTAAGGTTATGTACATATTTAGAAAATAAATCGAGAATTCTAAATCTTTTTCAGTCTTTGATCTCTCTGGAATCAACAAATCTTTGTTACAGTTATTTCGCATTCCAACTCCTAACCACACAAACTTTAGCAGCATTCAAATATATCCATCCAATCTTCTCACCTCGTGCATGGAACAGAAGTTTTGTTCCATTCCAAATCTCATAAATGCTTACCCATATAATCGATACCTATTAAACAAACGAAGTTGGAGGGGGGTCTCCAATGATCCAGTACGAGCGGAACATATTGAAGAGTATTCCCGTCAGTAAGAGAAAACAATAAAGAGAAAAAAAACAAAACGCATTTGAGCGGAGCCTAGAGAAGAAGAAAAATGGCAGCTAAGGCGGCAAACGATCAGAAGTTGACCCGATAGCTCGCTTAGAAATCGGAATGACAACACAAGAGCTCAAACAAGTATGCGACGACGTCTATGTGTCCAAAACTGTTCGGAATATTATCAATGTCTTACTTCATGGTCCGTAGATGAGATTGTTGTGACGGAATAATCTGGTTACATCCGGCCAGGTTTAGTCACGATGATGTGCATTTTTTCAGCCGAACTGTAAAACCGTGGAGTTATACTGATAGATCATCTCGAACAGTTAGAAGGGTCTTCCGGATCAAATTTTCATAAACTTGCCCATATTGTTACCTTGGGTTCATATTCGGTAATATAACGCGAGTAATTCTAACAAACTATTTGGGTCCAAATGAGTCCATCGACGAGAACTTTGGTAAGTTATCCCGTCAAAGAAAAAATACGAGAAAACGCCGAAACACTCAGTATGATAAGTCTAGGAGATGGAAACAAGCCTGGCTTAGAGATGTTGGCCCGTTCAGAAAATGATTTGTCGAGAATGTGATTCTCATGTAACCATGAGTCAAGATGGACGAATTCTGCAGATAATTCGAGTATGCCGGGGAAGTTGTCACCCGAGATGTCAGTATTTGTGAGTGTCCGAAAACTCTTAAGCTTGAAGTAAGTTATGACAATTCATGAGCAATAGAGGTCTACCAGTGACAGATTTCATTAAACTTGCTAAAATTTTACCCTTAAGGTTCATCATTGGACCATCCTATAATGTGACGGAGAAGGGAATCCAAAAAAGAATATTTGGGTCCAGAGATGAGCGCAGGATACGACAGATTTTGAGTCCCGTCAAAGAAAGAAACAGAAGAAGAAGGGAAAACGTCAGATACACGATAGGACGGCGCTAATGCTTCGAAGATTTGTGCCAGTACCGAATACACTACTCGCTTCGTTGCAATAGGATCATTCTCAAATAGTCCTGCCTCGAAGTTGTGACGAATATTCTGTAGACGAGAGATTCAGAATCAGAAGCTCGAGTTGTACACAAGAGGATGTAGCTATTCATTTTTATACGGACGAAAAAGTAGCGTGGAGTAATGATAATAATTCGATGATAATAAAGACCCCGGCCTCCTATGCGGAGGAGATTTTCATATAAAATTGCCCATGAAATTCATGTAGCACCTAGTGTGTCAATAATGTCCATATAGTAATGAATATTTCGCTATACCGAAGATTTGGGCTTGGTCTCAATGAAGTGCCAACGAGGACTTTTTGAGTCCGTCTAATGAAAAAACAGAACAAAGGGGCGGCAAAATAAATCGAAATTCACTCCATGCTCGGTTCTGGAGCAATACTGGCACGCAGTATGTTTAGAGTTATAGGGATCCGACATTCTCAGAATAAGTCATTTCTCCATTGTCTTAGAAGTTGTATCGAAATCTATGACAATCTCGAACTGACTAGACGGCAGACATTGTTACCGAACTGCAAGTCTGATTGAGGATGTCTTTTATTTTATGCGTAACCAAAAAACTGTAAGGCTCAATTATAATTCTTTGAAATCGATAAGTTGATCCGGACAGAGTTTATCATACAACTATTGCGCAAATTGACTGTGCATGTTCTTTGGGTTCATTATGACCATGATATAGATTGCCTTACTAGATTTATAGAGGTCACTAATCGAGCTAATTACCAACACTGACGGACTATCCTTCACATTCAAGTCCCAAGTCACTAAGATATAAACGGGAAAAACGTTCAACGCAACAACGTTGCGTAAGCCCGTCATAGCTATAGCTACTACGAGCGTTTCGGCGTCCGAACCAGCAATAGTATCGGTACATGTTAATTTCTCTAAGTATATGTTCCGTGGAAGTTGATGGCGATCGGAGAAAGTTCTGACAAGATTACAACGCGAATGAAAAAAACGTTTCAATACCAAGAGGATGTCATTTTTTCTGATATCACGAAATCAAGTTCACGTTGATGCATATTACCTATCATCGAAATGATGTAGTCTCACTACACTTAAACACTATTGCAATATATCATTTATGCCCTCTGTGTCCAAACAGACTTGATCTAAATAATTGGACTAGCACACTATCACTCAGCTTCCAAAATAAATTAAAGAGACAAGCAACACAAGTCCAGAAATGGATAGTCATAAAGATATTGATATTTCATATAATACCAACCAGAGCATATATATCCTTGGGGGAAGAGATTGTGCATGCACACTAATATGTCTTTTTACCGCCTTGCTGTCACTTGCTAAATTTTCACAATTAGATGGGAAAATTTAAAGTCTAATACAAACAAAAACATTTGGTGATCATTCTAGGGTCACTAACCTCTTCCCTATATATCGCAGCTTAAAGGTAAACCACGGAACCGAATTCATAAAACTTGCCAAAATATTTGATACTTGAGATTGCATATGTCCATAATAATGTATCCTATATATTGACTCTCTGGCGCTCAAATGTACAGTCCAGCTCACGACGAACTTAATTGTAGTATACCCGAATCAAGAAAGAATAAAGTACGAAAAAGCGTCGATACATTCGTAGGATAGGCAATATATTCAGACTTAGACTAGGTATGTTGCAGGTCAGAAACTGTTCGAACTAATAAGCTAGCCATTTCTAGCTCCGTCTAGAATTGTGAACGGCATCTGGACAAAAATCGAACAATGCCAGGTCACTCCTGATGATGTCATTTTTGCCGAAAAACGTTGGGTTGTTGTATTGACCAAATTTTGTACCTGTTGGTGAGATTCAAATAATAGTAAATATAATGGTTCTAAGACAGACCTTTGGGGTACCCATAAGTGAGTAACCAATAATCCGAACAGAGCTATTGATCCGTGCAAAGAAAAAACGAGAAAATAGCGGCGTCAAACCACTCGTGAGAGGCGAGTTATATGCTTTAGAGATTTGGATACTCGAATATAGCTTGCTTAGGCTTTTTGAAATGCTGTAAATAGTCAATTTCTCATGTCTTATAAATGTTTGTGACGGAAATTTTGGTAGAAAATTCGAAAGCTCCGGCGTCACCGATGATGTCATTTTTGGCGAAAAAACGTGGGGGTTTATACATCAACTCGAATGAATAGAGGATCTAACAACTGAGACAATTCTTCTAAACTACTTGCATAGATTTGGACCCTTGAGGTTCCTATTGGCTAAGGTGTGATAAAATGAGGTCACAAGTAAAGATTTGGTGTCCAATGAGTCCATTACGACGGGACTTCTGAAGTCCCGTCAAAGAAAAAGATCGACAAGAAAACGACTACGAATACTTCTTAGGAGCCATATGCTTAGAGTTTGTCCGAAACTGTCGGTAATAGTCATTTCTCATGTCTCATAAGAATTGTTGACGAAAAATACTGGACAATTTGCATGCCGGCTGTCCCGAGATGTGCATATTTGGCCGAAAAACGAGGGTTATACAATTTCATCGACTAATTAGGTCTCCGGAACAATTTTCCTAAACTTGCAAATTGTACCTTGGGTTATATGGTAATATAAGGTCCAAGAAATATTGGAGGTTCCAAATGAGTCCATAACGATCTAGACTTTTTGAGTCCTCCCGTCAATTGAAAAATGAAGAAAACGTCGAATACTCGTAGGATTTGGCAGTTTATGCTTAGAGTTTGGGTCCGAAATTGTCGGAATAATTGGCATTTCTCATGTCCTAGAAGATATTGACGGAAATTCTGTACAATAATCGAGTGCCGGTATCACTCTTGAATGATGTCATTTTTTGGCCGAGAATAAAAGTGGGTTATACTGCAACAAAATTTGTGACCTTGGGTTCATTTATGACCAAATCCTTAATGATTCCAAGAAAGATTTTGGGGTCAAATTGATCCGTAACGACGGACTTTTGAAGTCCCATTCAAGAGAAAAAACTGAGAAACGTCAAAACACTCTTAGGGCCAGTATGCTTAGAGTTTGGGTTTCCAAAAACTTTTGTGAAGGTTGCACTATTAGTCATTTCTCATGTCCTAGAAGTTGTGACGGGAATTCTGGACAAACCATACGAGCCAGCGTCACCAGAGATGTCGTAACATTTTCTGCCGATATAATCGTAGGTCTATTACCATCATTCGAACAATGAAGTCTCCGGGGAGCAATTTATTTGCATAAAAACTTGCCAAAATTTGTACCTTGTTCCATGCCTATGTAATGCTCACCAAACGGCGTCTACGGAATATTTGAGGGTCCAAAACTGAGTGTCCCCATAGAACGACGGCCTTTTTGATAGTCGCCGGTCAAAGAGGAAAAACCAGAGAGACGGTAACAACGATCGAAACTCACATCAATACGTCCAAGTAAGAGAAAAGTACTTGGCAATTATCGTTCTCCATAGAGTATAGGAAACGGAATGAGAGTCTAGATTCTGCGAATGAAACTGTCATTGACATTATCTTATGTTCCTTGAAGAAAATGTATACAGCTTTATGTGACAGGATTATGAGAGTCTCTGTAGCATTCAATTCGAGCCGAGTAAGGATTTTATCACCGAGGATGTCATACTGGTATTTCCAAATTTTAGCCTCGAAAAAACGTGAGCCATGGTAAATATAAACTTAACAATATGACCAAGGATTCATCTGACGAACCACTATAGAGGATTAAGAGTCCTTCAAGGTATGTCACGGGTAATATAATGGGTCAGCGTGTTCTAGATCATCAGTAGTGATTGCGGGGTCCATAAGTCGCAGTCATCACTGTTAGCCTTCGGGACTTTTGAAAGACGTTTAAAGCCTTTGCGGATAACGCCGTCAAGCCTACAGACACACCAGCAACGTGAGCATCTCTCTTTCTGAAAAATGCTGGCTCGTACCGGAGTCAGCTTCGTAGGATTGGCAGTATGCTTACGAGGTTTCGGCCTGAAACAGAAAACCGACTAAAAGCGGGACAAGCGAGATACGGACTCGGAATCTGTATTTGAATTTGGGACTGTTGGGATTGGGATGCCTAAAAATGTAATGCAAGCACAATATCTATAAAGCATTAAGGCATTAATCATTAGCATGTGGTCGGAGAGATGAGCTCATTTTCATGTCTTGGAAGTTGTGACGGAAATTTTGGGAAAAATTCGTGAGGCACAGGTATTCTTCTCATATATCACCTTCCCGTATACACGAGATTAACTAATATTCTTATAAGGTTACACTGTGACCCACTAAAGACACCCACAGAGGACTTAGTGTACATGCATCTAAAAAACTTAAATCTAAAGGCTCTTGTGGGGGCGTACGCGCAGAGCGCCCACAAGGCGAACTCTGTAGACTTAGTAAAACATTAAAAAAAGGGTCGGGACCTAACATCCTCCACCCACCTTAAGCTAAATTGACAGAACGTGAATTGGCGTAGTCCTCAGGTAGTATCATAGCTGAATGCATCAAATAGGTCTCTGGGAAATTTTTCTTAAAACTCCCAAAGCAAGATTTCTGTGTTATCTGCCTCTCGAGCGATCGTTGATATTCTTTCTAACAAGTGATACAAATACAAATATAGTAGGTCAACAAAGAATATTGTACCTTTATGGCTATCCATCAAAAATCTGTATTGATGTTCTCTTTATCGGCTACGTGCTGACTTGGTCTCGGTTGTCTTAACAGGCTGGATCACATTTCGTGGAGTTTCTACTTATTTAATCAATCTGGGTCCCCAGGGAAATGGTGAAGTCAAATTGAATTTGATCTAGACTCATGTCTCGACTATGCATGCCTGCAGTTCAACAATGAAGAACYCAACTGAGGTAACKCTTCAAGTTCAGTACCTATCTGGAGAAAAATGGTATAACCACACYTACCTGTTTGCAACGGAAACAGAGACAAGGAAAAACAGTATTTCAACACTTCTTCAAACACACCATTGGGACATACCTGTGAGGAGAAGACAATGAAGGAGAGAATTAATGAGTATTAAACAAAATAAAACAATGTATCCAAGTCAGTACATTCATGGGCAGTAAAAAGTGAATATTATTCACAAACTGAATTAATTAATCACTAGGCCTTCATGATTAACCAAAGCTGAAGAGACAACCTAACAAACACTGTTGCTGATACAATAGACAGGTGAGAGATTTGGAAGATTTAAACCAGAGGTCCATCAGCACAGTAACATAGTTGGTCTGWTAGTCTGTTTCACTAGTTCGGCATTAAACTCCATTATTAAGTGGGACTTAGAAATGAATAAGTCTTAACCACACGAATGGCATAGTTAGCCCAATAAATTGACAGTTGAGGAAAATATAAGAGAACATCAGTGAAATGAAATTCAACTAATTTCATCCAACACACATCAGTGAACGTAAATGGTTAAAGCAGATCCTTTTATTAGCAGTACAGTAGTTCTGTGTGAAGACAAGAAGTAATAACAGATAAGGTTATCAACTGTTGTAGAACAGGGTACAAAAGACAACCATACACAAATGCAGTTTTTCCAGAAAGATATATTCTCATTAAAAAAAAACAATGGCACCCTTTGCAGCAACTAAAACTAAGGGCTGTCAATTTCATAATAAGTAAAAGCAATACTCGGGGGAAGAAAAGCATTATTGTGGACAATGGCAAGAGACTTCCCTTGAAATACACAAATATACCCAATAATTTTACCTATTTATTACTGGCTACAAAACTAGTTATCAAGGTTTAGCAAAATAAGAAACTGGAAAAGCACTGGCCACCTTTCATTCAAGAACGCATCCCAG
>SNQN01002340.1:7822-32470 GCA_008642245.1 Bassia scoparia | reverse complement strand
TCCTCCATTTCTTTTTATGTGCAACAATTGAGCTGGCACATCCTAAGCATATTTTGGTTGTGACTTGTGAGTGTGAAACGGATCGAAAGAGAAAGACATGCAATGAAGAGAGGGGTYGAGAATTAGAGAAACTTGCACATAATGTTAAATTTCTATAAAAGGCAGATGATGCGCATAAAAAGAAAAATAGAGGAAGTATAGATACATAGTGTGAATCTCCAAGTTCACAAATTACATGCAAACATTATTTCTTTGTTCATCAAGCAAAAATGGGGCAGGAAAGACAACTTAAATACAATTTCTAGTTTGCTGCAAAGATGAATTTTTAATATTTTACATAAAATTATCTTAAATGACAAATACTGAGTTTTGCTCTTACACTGGATTTTGGAAGGCAAGTACTCCTTTGATAAGAAGGAAAGTGCATGGACAGACAATGCTTCAATCTCAAATTTCACACCTTTGCCCTGCATTTTCTCTAGTTCAAGTCTAGAATGGAAAAAGTGCAATTCAGCAAACTCTGAGWTAAAACTGACAAACAATAACTAATTAAAACAATGGCCATAAAAGAGACCTCCAATGTGGCTCCTCATGCWGCAGGTAACATCTATGTAACAACGCTTCAATTTTCTTCCTATCTGATGACATAAATGAAGCGCTAAGGATGAACCATTCTGCATATAACTTCAAAAAGAAACAAAAGAGGGACAATGTTATGTCTTGATTGACAATAACATARGCTTCACTTCTATCTACCTTCAGTTGTCAAAGGAAGGAGACACTGAGAAGGGAGTGCATATTTCTCAGAGTCGGATGTAAAAGCACCAAGCCAGCGGATATCTGGTACACGTAGAAATTCGGCATCATACGCCATTTCCTTGCAGAAACAAATAGATAAATTACAATTGAAAGGGGAAAGAATCAATCAAAGTCAAGACTACCTGATTACAAAAGGGTGCAACTAGAGTTGTCGATAAACAATTACTATAATTAACAGCGAGGAGATTTACGGTGTGTTTCGTAAGATACATGATAAGAAAGCATCTTGCAACAGCTGTAGATGTTACTCACCAGAGAGCCAAATCGATAAGTAGCCAGGATGTCAAACCCATATGGATCCGAATCCACCAAGCAATATACAGGAATGCACAACTTCTCACAGAGGAGGCGCAAGAATCTYAAAAGATGTGTAATTTTATGCATAAAATAAATGATGATGTAGAGTGATTGCCAGTGGAGAGGTTAAATTATAGAACTCAGTCATACAGTCACAAGTTTCTWTGTTGCACTCCACAATAAAGCTAGAAGATACCTTCTTGTGGGAACATCTGGGTATCCTCGTCCCTGCAGAAGGCTACAATTAGCACTAACTAAAAGTAAAAGTGTAAAGCACAGCATAAACACATGCTCAATTACCGTAATAACAATGCATCGGTTGAAGCTGCAAAACTGATCATTTGCTAGTCGCTGGAAAACTACAAATGTAAGGATGAAATGTTATATTATTAAAAAATAAGGATGAGTACTGCAGGGATCATTGCAGAAAACGTACCTGACTCCTTCTCAACAACTAAGATGTAATCAGCAAAACTAAGGATATCTGATCTGGTAGTCAAGAAATTTTTTGTTTTTCCTGACACTAAATATTCCGCAAACAGCCAAAAAGTGTCATGCAAAATAGATTACCAATTAAGAAAACAATCAAAAATATGGATTGAAAACATGGTATCATAAGTTAGTCATTCAACTAGTAATTAAGGTGCATTTTCGGATATCTCGAACGCCTTCAACTTGGACTGGAACAGGTTGAGCCTGAAGCAAACYAAAATCTGTAAGTAAAGATGAATCAGCATTCCCACTAAATGGAATAGAATACAATGGACACTTACACTGTTAGGATTAGCTATGCAATCAAATCTCTTTTCGTCTTCTGAAAATCTTATCCAGCCCATCACCAACCTGAGAATAAGTTAAAAACTTAAATTACACAGGGTAAAACAATATAAGAGAATGCTAAGCCAAAATTGATAGATGGACACAACAAACAGATCACGATGCCTGCAGACATTGTGATTGTCTATATGAGAGTTTAGTCAATGTCAGTTATAGGRCTCTTAGCTTTTCCATAATCTTAATTATGTATGATAAGGATACTAAGAGCAAAATGATAGGATAAGAAAGATCAAGTGGGGAAAAGTGAGGATGTAATCTAATCTTGAAGAAGTTGAATGCAGCTAAAACATAGCCTAATCCTCCAAGAGAAGGAGAAAAAGAAGGGGGGGAAACCACGAAGAAGAGGAAGGTATCAAAAGTAAAAACATACCCTTTTGCGACAGAAACCTGCCAAAATGTAAGGAATGAAGTCAGTTCTGAAAGAGATTAGTTTCATAAAACACAGTGCTAGAATGAAATGATAGACAGACAACATGGGTWTATCTGAAGACAATTTAAAAAGTAACGACTTAATGATTATTGACAAAGAACAAAAGGCCAATAAATTTTCTCGAGTTTACTGGCAACATAACCAACCAAAAATGTCGTCAGCAACACTACTAGGAGCAGACATGTACCACTAGCAAGTCTAGAGGTTTAACTACAAAGCAATTTTACTAAGAGAGACAAATGTGAATGACTTGCATTTTCCTTCCAACATAAGGATTTCAATAATGGCACTTCACATTTCAAAAATCAAAACTTGCTACTTGCTATTACATGCAGATTACATAGAATTAAGGCATTAGCTAAGTCTTGGAAAAGGCAATAAAAAATCAAAAGATATACTTACTACATTTAAATTGTGGCGACTACACTCTAGAAGTATGCATATATCATTTATGGCCCGGTCCACAACAGACTGATCTGCACAAATAATGGAAGCACCACTCAGCTTCCCAAAAGATTAAATTAAAAGACAAGCAACTACAAGTCCAGAAATTTGTGGATAGTCATTAAAGATATATYTATTTCATTAATTTAATACAACCAGAAAGCATTATATCCTTGGGAAGAGATTGTGCATGCACACTAATATCCTTCTTTTACCGCCTTTGCTTCACTTGCTAAATTTCACAATTAGATGGGAAAAATTTAAAGTAATACAAACACAAAAAACATTTTAGGATGATCATTTTCTCAGGGTCACTTTAACCTTCTTCCCTATATATCTGCAGGGCTTAAGGGTAACCAGATATCAGAGAAAATTACCCTACAGCCAAAATAAATAAAGAAGTATGTTGGGTTTTAATTAATCAGGATCACTACAACAGCCTCTGCTATAAAACTTCTTTGCTGGAATGTGTAAGCAAAAAAAGACCACCTGAAAATAAAGATGGGTATGTGTAATATATGTCTCTTTTTGATGCATGTTTGTTTTCTTGTAMAAGCTGCTGAACAATTAACAACACCCTTAGCTGAACATCTGGTGGCAAAAGTGAAGGTGAAACAGTTAATAAGAATGCACCACAAATTATAGTCTTCAAAAGTGAAAAGACATCATATATCTGATCTGAATAAAAAGTTACCAATCCTATGAGCATATGATTGCCTTTGCAGGGTAAGCATATCTGTTCCTACAGGCATAWTGGAGCTGCAGCAACTGCAGACATTTGTAGAAAAACTCAAAAACATAAATATCCAAGTTACATGGAAAAGTACTTGCATCATTCCACTAAGTAGAAAGGAAAAATATATGAACTTATGAAGTATCTAGGTTTGAAATATACAGCTTAGTGATTCTGAGAGCTCATACTTGATAACGGATTTTATTCGAGTATCCAAATTACTAAAGCAATGTAAAAAAACTAAAAATAAAAAGGCACAAGACGCAACTAAGTTGTAGAGTTTTGTTTTTATGGTGTACGGTCTAGCGTTTTGACGCTGGAGCTGCGGCGCACTTTAGCCTTTGGAGGCGAAAGCGTAAGCCTTCTTGCGAAACGGGGCCTCGACACGCAACGTGAGGCATTCTTTTGAAATGGGCGTCCGGGCGCTTGTGGCGGCCAGCGGGCCCAAGCGAGATCCGGACTCGGGAATCTGTATTTGAATTGGACTTTGGGATTGGAATGCTAAAATGTAATGCAAGCACAATATCTATAAAGGCATTAAGGCATTAAATCATTAGCATTGGTAGGGGAATGCTTGTATAAATATTTCTCATATATCACCTTCTCCCTAAAGAGGTTAAATTAAATGAATACATTTGCCCCTAAGAGACACCCACAGAGGACTTAATCGTACTGCATCTAAAAACTTAAATCTAAGGCGCTTGTGGGGGCGACGCGCAGGAAGCGCCCACAAGGCGAAACTCTAGACTTAGAAAAACATTAAAAAGGTCGGGACCTAACATCCTCCCCCACTTAAGCTGTCGAGACCTCGTTGACTTACAACTTACAAAAGGAAAAGGAAAATCTCCTATCCTAAACTTGGTTTCTTTTGCTGCGTCGTTGTCTTCAGGCTGGATCTACTTCTGGAGTCTTCTTTTTCTGCAGGCTCTTCGCTTTTAGTGAGCGCGCTTCAGTCTTCTTCTTTGTTGCGGGCGAGCTGCTTTGTTGTTGCCGCGAATCTGGTGCTTTTTCTTCCATGATTTCTGAGTTTCATGGGTCTTTTTTGGTGGCTTCACCATCTGGATTGGTGAGAGACATCGCCTTTCGATGAGTTCTTTTGGAGGATTTACTACCGGACTTGATGTCTGGGTCATCCACGATCAAGTAGTCCATAACTGGTATCACCCATGTCCATGTTCTGGTACTTCTGAAGAAAGTCCATTCCAGACCAAGTCAAAATCATCTATGTCGGTGACAGTGAAGTCTATTTCCCCTGCCATCCGTTCACGGTTGCGGGCACTTGTTTGGCGATGCCTTTTATCTGCTTCTCCTTGGAGTTGACAGCCTTCATTTTTGAACATTTTTTTGTGAATGGTCAATCCAATCGTTTGCTTCTTTGGTGTATGAAGTTGTGCGTCGCACCTGTGTCCACGAGGGGCGCGCACCTTTCGTCCAGAATGTCAGCATACATACTTAACCTGGTGTGTCTTCTTCTGCTTTTTCTTTTTCTTTGCCATTGCGCATATCATGTACACAGCTCCACATCGAGCGGGCTTCTTCTCTTCGTTGATTTCTTCTTCTTCAACTTCGTCCTCCTTGTCACACTCGTCTTCTAGAGTCATGGCCGAGCAACGTTGTTGGAGTTGTCAATTTCGCCTTGTGTTTGCATTCCCACCATTTGTGTGGGCCTCTACAAACAAGGCAGCTTAGCTTGCTTACGTCGAAGGATGATCCTTTTAAGGTCCATGATGAACCTGATTTGCTTGTGATGGTCGAGATGACCCTGATTGTTTGTGGTCGCCTCCCCACTTTTGCTTCGGTTTTAACATGCGAAGTAGGGCTTGATGAAGAGTTCTTCCTTTTTGAGCTTTGCTCCTTTCGAAGGAGTAATCAGCGAGTTCTCTGTGCGCTCACAACTGCTGAGTGGTTGAGTTTTGCTCATCAATTCTCTTTGGCCCATTCTTTCAACCCGTAGATGAACTTGAAGAGACCTTGTTTTGTCATGTCTTTGTGTCAGCATACATGCAAAGAACTCACGTACGTAGTCTCGAATGGAGCCCTTCTGTGACTTCTTGCAGCTTTCTTCGGGCAATGAACTCTGTGTTTTCAGGAGGAATTGGTCCATGAACTGCGTCTTGAATCTCGTCTCATGTGTCTATTTTCAGTTTACCGGCCTCAATCTCGGCGTTGCTTGGTGCGCCACCAGAGCTTGACTCTCATCAACAAGATGCATGACCACTGTGTCAACTTCAGGACTCGTCCAGCTGACTGATCTTGAGAAACTGCTCCAGGTCGAACAGAAATTTTGTACCTCTTTTGCATCTCGGGCCGCGCTATAGTCCTTCTGTCAGTCCCGACCCTTTTTACATGTATTTTTCTAAGTTTAAAGTCTCGCCTTGTGGCGCTTCCTGCGCGTCGTCCCCACAAGCGCCTTAGAATTAAGTGTTTAGATGCAGTACGGTTATAGTCCTCTGTGGGTGTCTCCTAGGGGCAAATATATTCATTTAATTTAACCTCTTTAGGGGGAAGGTATATATGAGTTGAGTATTTCACACAAGCATTTCCTCCTACCCATGCTAATGATTTAATGCCTTTATAGATATTGTGCTTGCATTACATTTTTAGCATTTCCAATCCCAAAGTCCTAAACTCAATACAGATTTCGAGTCCAATCCCGCTTTGGCCCGCTTGACGTAGTCGGCCGTCCCAAGCGCCCGGCGCCATTTCAAAAGAGATCGCTCACGTTGCGTGGCTCGTGAGGCCCCATTTCCGCAAAAAGCTTACGCTTTCCCTCAAGGGCTAAAGCGCGCCGCACGCTCCAGCATCAAAACGCTAGGACCGTGACAGTTGGTATCAGAAGCCAGATTCGAAACAGCACCTGGAGTCCCGAAAAAGGAAAAATGAGTCGCGAAACGATGGAGAGAAGAATAGCGTGACTAGAATGGACTCGGCTCGAACACATTGTCATCGAGCAAGCCAGATGATTGAAAGCTTGGAGCTATGTCCAGTACTGAAGTCAGAGAACAGCGCTCTACAAGGAGCAATTGAACTTCGTCTGCAACCAAGCCGACGAAGCGCTAGAAAAATGTGATGAAGATGAAGCGCGCTGTAGGGAAAGCATCCAGGCGTCTTGGTGCCAGATCAAGCGCCCAAGCCGAAGACTACCGGCGCCGCGCGATCCAAGGAAGTGCAACTTTTTGTTCGACATGGAACAATCTTCAGGTTATGCTGAGCGTCCTTGAAGTCGACGCAGTGTCATGCATCTTGTGATATGACAAGCTCTGGGTGGCGCCAAGCACGTCGAGATTGAGGCCGGTTAAACTGAAAATTGATACATGGACGAGTTCAAGAAGGTCATGAGCAGTTCCTTCCAGAAACACAGAATTCATTGCCCGAAGAAGTTGCAGGAAATCAAGCAAACGGCTCCATTCGAGACTACGTCGTGAGTTCTCCGCATGTATGCTCGACATCCAGTGAGCGAACAAGACCCGTCTCTCAAAGTTCATCTACGGGTTGAAAGAATGGCCCAAAGAGAATTTGATTGCGCAAAGCTTACTCGTGACTACTTTGGAAAGGAGAGAAGCTCAGAAAGGAAAACTCTTCAACACGCCCTTCAAACCCACTCAGCTCCCCATAAGAGCGCACGAGCGGCTCGCGTGTGTCCTCAAACTCTACAGATTCAAACCGAAGCAAAAAGTGGGGAGGCGCTACAACAAATCGGGTCATTCTACCATCACAAAGTAAATCGAGTTCATCATGGACTCCAAAAGGATCATCCTTCGACAAGCAAATTAAGTTGCCTTTAGTTCAGAGGCCCACACAAATGGTGGAATGCAAACATAAAGGCGAGATTGAACTTCACACGTTGCTCGGCCATGACTCTAGAAGAGGAGTCTACAAGGAGACGAGGTAAAGAAGAGAAGAAACCAACGAAGCAAGGACCCGCTCATGTGGAGTTGTGTACATGATTACGCAATGGGGTAAAGAAAAAAGGACAATCAGAAGATGAGAACACACCAAGTTGATGTATGCTGACATTCACTTGGCTGGGCGTAAGGCGCGACCTCGTGGACACGGATGCGTCGCACAATTTCATGGACACTAAAGAAGCCAAGCGACTTGAATACGATCACCAAATGGGGAAACCTGAAGGCTGTCAACTCCAAAGAGAAACCAATTAAGGGTATCGCCAACAAGTGCCCGCAACGTGAACGGATGGCAGGAAAGTTGTTCACTGTCGCGACATGGATGATTTCGACTGGTCCTAGGATGGACTTCTTAGAAGATGACGACATGGGTGTACTCTGCTATGGTTACATGCTGTGGATGGCCCAAACTGTCGTGTTCCAACATCAGGACACCAGCCAATAATTCCTCAAAAGGCTTCAGCTCTCGCATGCAGATGTTGAACCTAGCCAAAAGGACCCATGAAACTCAGCATCATGGAAAAAAGCAACAGTCTCGCGGCAACGACAAAGCAGCTCGCCCGCAACAAAAGCAGAAGAATGAAGCTCCTCACCAAAGGCGCAAAAGCTTGCAAAGAAGAAGCTCCAAAAGCAGATCCAGTCTGAAGACACGGTGCATCAAAAGAACCAAGTTAGGATAGAGATTTTTTCCTTTTCTTTGAATGTTTGTAAGTCGACAAGTCGCGGACATCTTATGTAGGATGTCTCCGACCCTTTAATGTATTTTTCTAGTTTAATCCGCCTGTGGGCCTTCCTGCGCGTCGCCCCCACAAGCGGCCTTAGAATTAAGTGTTTAGAGTGCGTACGGTCTAATCCTCTGTGGATGTCTTCTGGTGGCAAATGTCATTTAATTTTAACCTCTTTAGGGGGGGTGATATATGAGTTGGTATTTCACCAAGCATTTCCTCTACCCATTCTAATGATTTAATGCTTATGCCTTTATAGATATTGTGCTTGCATTACTTTTAGCATTCCTCTTCCAGTCCAAACTCAAATACAGATTCCCGAGTTCGAGTCCCGCTGGGCCCGCTTTTGTAGTGTGGCCGTCCTAAGCGCCGAGCCCATTTCAAAAGACACGCCTCACGTTGCGTGTGCTCTTGAGACCCCATTTTCGCAAAAGGTTCAGCTTTCGCTCCAAGGGGCTAAAGCGCGCCGCACGCTCAGGTCAACGCTAGGACGTGACACTTCGGCTTAGGCGCTTTGATTTGGTTGGACGCACATGGCTTGGATGCTTTCGCTTATACGCGCTTCATAGTCTCACATTTTTCCAGCGCTTGTCGGCTTGGTTGAGACGAGTTCACTTGCTCTTGTAGAGCGTTTTTTTCCGACTTCATATACCTGGATCTCGCTTCCAGGGTATCAATCAATTTGGCTTGCTCGATGACAATGTTTTTCGAGCTGAGTGAGCGCCCCCTTTTGCCTCTAGTCTTTCTTCTATCGTTCGCGACTCATTTTCTCTTTCTCCGGACTCACGGTGTTGTTTCGAACTGGCGCTATACCATCTATCACGTCGTCTAGCGTTTTGACTGGAGCGTGCGACGCGTTTAGCCTTTGGAGGCGAAAGCGAAGCTTCTTGCGGAAACGGTGGGAGCACACGCAACGTGAGCAATTCTCTTTTGAAATGGCGGTCGGGCTTGGGCGACCGACTACGTCAAGCGGCCCAAGCGGATCCGGACTCGGATCTGTATTTGAATTTGGACTTTTGGATTGGAATGCTAAAATGTAATGCAGACAATATATATAAGGCATTAAGGCATTAAATCATTAGCATGGGTAGGAGGAATGCTTGTGTGAAATATTCTTTCCTCATATCCCTTCCCCTAAAGAGGTTAAATTAATGAATACATTGCCCTAGGAGACACCATAGAGGACTTAGATCGTACTGCATCTAAAAACTTAATTCTAAGGCAGTTGTGGAGGCGGGACAGCAAGCCGCCACAAGGCGAACTCTGACTTAGAAAAACATTAAAAGGGTCGGACCTAACACTTAGAGCCTAAACAGCGCGCGGAAGGACACGCTTCATTGAAGTGAGCGCACTCCTTAATTTTAATCTTTTTTTCACTCATACACACATAACTCGTTAAAATAAATCACCAACACATTTAAGTCAACAAAAAGATCTAATATCATCATTTCTATTAATATTTGACCAATGAAGCATATATGTCGTATAATTACTTTTTTTTCCTACGCACAAAAATACTTATTTTTTAACACAAATCTTATATTCTTTTTCTTTATTGTCTTTATTTTATTCTTTAGCTGGGCTTTTAGCCGATTGTAAGAGAGAGTAAACCAATAAAGAATGCATATATCATACAAATTGACATTTCAAACAAGCGCAAGTGTGCTTTTTGTCCTTAAGCATGCCTAATGAAAAGTGTCTCGCCTAGAAGTAATTGAGCGCTAAACCCCTGTGCCTAGCTCCTCAGCGCTAGTGGTTTTTTCACTGTGCTAAAGTAGCTTATTTTTCCTAACAGTTAGAATCATGAACCCCAACATTTCATACTTATACTTTTGTCAACATATCACACTATTTCTGCTTCAACAAACAGTGTCACGGCTTAAACATGCTTGCCTACTGTAAACAAGAAAAATCACTTTCTACACACAATGTTTCAGTAAACGCTTCCTTTCGACTGGAGCATGAATGACCTTAAAGTTTCACATTCTTAAAGCCTCAAACTCTTAACCATGTGCAAAGTAACAGTGTCTTGTTTCTTAAATAATCAATCTCTAGTGCAACATAAATTTTGGGTTCTGATAACAAAGAATCCAGAAGTAATGCAGAAAATTATTGAATCCAATCCTTGGGACACTTTACTGTTCTACATCTTTTAACGATTTAAGTTTTATCCTAGCATAGTCCATATAAACAAGTGTGTATTAAGCTGCATCAATAGATTATATGCAGCTTAACTCGCCAAAATTGCAAGAGTAGTTTTGTTAGCTGATTGATCACTTTAAAGGCGTTGTGCTTCAAAAATCCTATAATCTCAAATCTCATACTCAACTTTGATAGAGAGTATGAAAAAAATACGCATCTCTACAACTTAAGTGTGTCAATCAATCAATCATCATTCCTTAATCCATATTGGGGTCGGCTAACATGAACCAAATGTGGATTATTCCGCGGAGGTCATCCACATATTTCCTCCTCCACTCCTCCGATCGAGAGCCTCACTCTCTTGCAAATCCAACTGTTTCGATCTTTTCAACTCCTTCCCACCAAGTCATTTTTGGTCTCCCTCTACCTCGTTTAAATCCCTTGATCCACTCTCCCTCTTCGCACCGGTGCCCCCCTGAGGTCTCCGTCTTACATGCCCAACCAACGCAAGCGGTTTCCCTTACTTGTTGCAATATCTGCAACACAACGTTTCTGGGGTAACTTCATTTCTTATTCGATCTCGTGAGTGTCGCGCGACATCATCTTAACATCCGCATCTCGGTGCCAACCTTTTGAACATGCTTCTTCTTGGAGGCCAACATTCCGTAACCATAAAGCAAAACTGGTCTTATAGCAGTCTGTGAATTTTCCCTTCAGCTTTATAGGGATGCTTCGATCGCATAACACTCCTGTAGCGCTCTCCATTTAAACCACCTGACTTAATCCTATGAGCCACATCTTGTCATATCCCATTCTTTTGGATGATTGATCTTCTCAACATTAAGTGAATCGGCTCACAAAGGATATAGCCTTGATACAACACAACAGTTCGTACAAAGCCTTAATCCAAAAAATATTTGGGGTCGGCTAAACATGAATCAATATGGAGAATCGCATAAATCAAAGACATAAATATTCTCTCTCCATTCTTCTCTTTTTAAAATTACACTTCTATCAAGTCCCAAAAATTTCATATCGCTTTCAACCACTCTCATCCAAGTTTACTTTGGTCTTCCTCTACACCTCTCATCTTCCTCTCCCCTTGCCACTCTTCGAGCCTCCTCATTGATGCTTCACTCAGCCTACAACTTACATGACCAAACCATCTTAAACGATTCTCCCTTATTTTAATATATAAAACTCCATTATTCCAAAACTTAAATCACAAAAYCATGACACCTAGAATGATTATTACCACCAAGTATAACTTTAATACTATAAAAACGTACATGATTATGTCCAATCAAGTTGCATTTTGTGATTTWTTAAAAAATTAAAGCAAAACCTCCACCTTCAGAAACACAAATACAACATATATCCTCGAAATATAGTACAGTAATTATTTACACATRTATTAACTCTACTATCAATTGCATGACCTTCTGATTCAACATAAAATTATTATTATTATAAGAACCAAACTCATTCCATTAGTATGATAATCAATTTGCATTATGTCAGTTTTTCTGAACTTTCTAACCAAATCATGATTTCAACCGTCCAAAATATGCATGTAACATTGATTCAAAAATGAAAGCATTAACTGACAAGTATAAACTAAACTATCAACGAAATACACTCAAATTCCGGACAAAATTTCAAAAGAAACCTAAATCGCAAATTCGAAGAAGAAAAATCAGTAAGTAGATGAACCAGTTTTCAGCAGAATTCGAGCAATAAGTTCTGAATTTGTTGATAAAAATCACAGGCGATCGTCCATTACAAATATCAGCGAGAATCGAACGAGTGAAATCTACACAAAAATGTGAAACAAAAGCAAGAGAACGAGAATTACAAGCTGAATTTTTGGAATRCATAATGCAATCGATAAAGTTAAATGTACAGCAGCTAAAATGGATGAATGTATGATAAAATCATCGATTTTACCTCTGATTTTATGAAGCAATTCGCTTGGTTTTGGAGTTGAGCGTTTTCCCTCCATTTTCTCGCACTAAAGTTGAGTTGAGTGTTGTTCTTCTGAAAATTGAAATCGAATTGAATGACTGATAATCTGGTATTTATACCTTCTACTTTTAGTGCAAATCCAGAGAAATGAAGAGTGGTCCTGGCCCAGATAGAGTCACATGACCCGTCAATTAGGCCTGTCGAGTTTACATTGGGTCAAATGGCCCAACAAATTACTGACCTCCATAAATTTAAGGGTTTTTTTTTTCAAATTTTTACAAGATAAATTAAGGGAAATTTGACCAAAAAAAAGCTTTTAAAATTTTCAATTTCCAAATAAAAATAAATAAAATTGTTTAAACCAAATGAAACTTTTTTGTAGGCTACACTTCAACGTCGGGCATTAACACTTTACTTAAAAATTTAAAATCCTCGTTACGCCTATCCAAAAGCTCCCACCTATCATGCTAATGAGCGGTTGTCAATACTACAAAAGGGCATAATGTCTCATCTCACAATGAAAATGGAGTTTGTGAGTTTTTTTTTCCAAACAATACTTTAAAAGGTGTATTTTCGAGGTAAAAAAAACTTTTAAAAAGTTATGAAACTATTGTATAAAATTAACTTTCAACAAATTTATTTAAAAATCTATAAATATATACTAAAACAAAATGATGCTAATGCAATGATGAGATCATCATATCCACGTGTCAACCTCACATTGCATGGATGATGTCAGCAACTCACTAATTAAAAAAAACCCCTTAATTAAATAAAAAAACATTTAATTAAATAAAATAAAGTATTCAAATTTAATTTAAATATTGCACCAAAAAAATTTAAATTTAAATTTATCTATTTAATCAGATAAAAGCAAAAAACTTTAAAAAATAGATAAAAACCTTCTATACTACAAACTACCTATGCACGTAAAAAAAACTTTTAGAAACTATAAAATAGGTACAAATAGTATTTAATTAGATAAAAATAAATAATCTATATTAAAAACTTAATAAAATGAATTGAATTTAAATACATCAAAAGATAAAACAAGGTTCTTATGAACGTAACAAACTAGGTAGATGTATTTTATTAAAAACTAGAAACTACAAAATAGGTACAAATACTATTTAATTAGATAAATAAAAAAGATATACATTAAAAAATTGCGTAAAAACCTTCTACAAACTACTTATACACGTTCGAATCAGACTATTTGTATCCTTGGGTGTTTCAGATATCGGAAATATTAAGGTTTATATTAAATAATAAAAAAATATGGAATAAATAAATAAAAAATAGGTTAAAGATAAATTTTAGATACCAGTTCAGGAAGTTGGTAGATCGGATATCTAAAAATTCAAAGATTAGGTTAACATCGACATTTCACCGATACAAAAATCAGATTATCCAAATTTGGGCATCCCTAATTTTCTTCACATATATTGACATGCACATCATTCCACAATTTAAGGATATATTCTTAGTAATGTTTTTCACTAAATTATCTAATACCGTGCAACGCACGGGTTCTGAACTAGTGTGTAAATAAAATACACTATACTTTTTTATGGAGATAAAGTTGTGACAAGTAAGATAAACAAAGTAGGATATTGGTGGAAATAATGATGTAAATCTTCAAAAAAAAATAGCAATAACTCATAAATATTCTAAAGTTCAAGAGTATGTGAAGTGTTTTGAAAACTTCAGGGTACATGAGCCATTAACAATACGTCACAGTTTCACATGAGTCCCATGTATATGAGGAAAAATCTCAATAAAAATCGAAGGGATAAATAATTATTATTTTTTTTAAAAAAAAACATTTTTTAGGGTGTGTTCGACAATATTAGCAGCGGCGATAGCGTTTAGTGAATTAGCGGTGTAAGTAGCGGGTAACTAAAGTGTTAGTAGGTAGCGGTGGAAGTAGTGGTTAGCAGTAAAAATTAGATTTCCGAGTATGAGTGATCAGTAATTATAACATTTGTATTTATTGTAGAAGAAAATTAATTACTAAGTTGTGTTTTAATCTAGTTAGAACGCTAAAACGTTACTGCTATGATGTGTTCAGTGTAGTTTTTTTAGGTACCGTGCTTAGCGTTCTAACTAAATTAAAAAGCTACTTTGTTAATTTTATTATTGTTAGGCAAAGTAACGTTTTGATGAGTTGCGTTTATCGTTAGTAGGAGTAATGTTTTAGCTTTTAGCATTTAAGTTAGATTAAAAAGTTAATTGATATTTATTTTTCTTTACCATAAATACAATCGCTGCTGTTATCATACACTCATATTGACAAATTTAATTTCGACCGTTAACGGCTATTTTCACCGCTACTCACTAGCTTTTCAGTTACCCACTAATTTCACCGTTACTATTACCGAACACGTCCATCGTCTCCTAGTAACGTTTGATAAAAACAATGTTTAACACTAACTTCTACCCAAAATACACCTTATCAAACATTTGTAAATTGTAATATTAATGGAGTCACCATGCTAAAATCAACCTTAAAAAAGCTACGTTGAACATCTTAAGATAGATTATTTACAAGTACAAAGTTTTCAACCAATTTCAATATTGCTTAAATTAAAGCATCGAACCATGTTGTTGATAATAGAGGTGAAGACTGTATCACTGAAGCGGCACAAAAGGGAGGGAATTCATCCACCCGCTCAAATTTTCCGCAATGAACGACATTGGGTGGTTTTCAATTTCAGTACTTCATTCAGATTTCAGAAGTAGCTTTATTGCACGAATTCTGCTAAAAATGATTCGTTACATTTTCTTATCTGTTATATGTATATCTACATAAGTAGAATTTCAACTTAATCTACATGATTGATTGCTAAACTTATGCTTGTCTGAAACATTATATTGTTTATTGATATAAAAAACTTGATGATTGATTGCGTTTCTGCTTTGATTCAACAAATTTGGACATGATGCAACTTTATTGTATATTAAGTGTAGAAAGGAAAGGCCCATATAAGGCCCTTTGCTTTTTTGTCCTCGATCATTGCTTGTTGTACTAGGTTGTTAGTGTGTGCACATGATCCCATTCTGATTTCTTACTTTCTACCTACTATTTTGTCTGTTTCTTCTAGCAGTGTACAGCTTGCAGTAGGGTTTAGGGTTTAACAATGTATATATACTTGTAAAGGGCTGAGTGTCGTTTGTAACATACATACACACATTATCAATACAATAGAGAAACCATTAAAACCATTATCAAAGCTTCAAACTTTATCAATATTTGCACACAATCAGTGCTGGTATCCACAGCACCATTAGAGTGATTCAACTCTACATGGTATCAGAGCCAGGTTGCTAAACCTGAAGAAATCAAACACTCACATTTGAGATCACACCCAAACTCACAAAACGAAGATAATCAAAATGACAACTTCTGAGAAGACAGTTGTGGATGTAACTAGTCCACTATTTTTGCATTCCAGTGAGAACAATCTCATTGTAACTGACAAGCTCCAAGGAATCTCCAACTATCGACTTTGGAAGAGGAGCATGGAAGTCTCACTGGCTGCAAGAAGAAAGATTGGCTTTGTCACAGGCCAAGTCAAGAGAGATGCTGATGATTCCAGGAAGCAGGAGATGTGGGATATCTGCAATAGTGCAGTTATCTCATGGTTGCATGGTGCCATGAATGAGTCTATCAAGAACTCAGTCATCTATTTCACCACTGCAAGAGAGATCTGGGTACACCTTGAGAAGAGGTTAACAGTCAGCAATGGAGCTAACAAGTACAGGCTCAGTAAAGCCTTATATGAGATCAAGCAGAGAGGATCACCTCTGAATGAATACTACACTAAACTGTGTTGTGTGTGGCAAGAATTGCAGAACCTGCTGGAATTTCCTCCAATCTCTCAAGTAACTCCTGAAGTGAGTGCCTACATGGAGGCTGTGAATCAACACAGAGAGGAGCAGAAACTTTTTCAGTTTCTCAATGGGTTGGATGAGATCTATGGTCCATTGAGGAGCCAGTTGTTGCTGAAGACACCCCTACCAAGTGCAGAAGAGGCATGTGCATCTCTCATGCAAGAGGAGGCTCAAAGAGAGACCCTGAAAGTTGCTGTGGTGAGTGAAGAGAACTCAGCAATGTATGTGAAGCTGGAGAGGCCTGCTGATGGTGATAGATACAGAGGAGACTCAGGAGAGAGCTGCAAGGTGTGTGGGAAGAAAAATCATTCTGCTGAAAGGTGTTGGCAAGTTGTGGGTTATCCCAAGGGACATGCTCTGGCCAAAGGCAACTTAAAGGGAGTCAAAAAGGAGTATAGTGACCAAAGGTGGAACAAGCCAAGGCAGGGGCAATTCAGAGGACAAGGAAATGGCACCAGAATGATGGCAAATGCAGCTACAACTGAAGAGGAATCAGGCTCAGGGGGAGCACTCACACCTTATCAGATTGAACAGCTTCTCAAACTGATTCCAAGCTCATCTGGAGCAGGCAAGGCTGCTGCTGATGACCCAAATGATCTGGACACACCTTTCTCAGGTAATACTATCTGTTGCAATGTGAATACATATGTGAATGCCTGTATGAATGAGTGGATATTAGACTCAGGAGCCTCTCACCACATGATATCAGACCTCAAAAAGCTTATTAATGTGAAGCAAGTCAATAATGCACCTAGAATCAGACTCCCTAATGGAGACAGATCAGAAATCACCCACATGGGTGATGTCAAAGTGACTGATACCTTGATATTGAGAAATGTGGTTTGTATACCTGAGTTCAAGCATAACCTGTTATCTATTAACAGATTGGTCAGTCATGACAAGTGCAAAGTAATCTTCTATCCTAACTTCTGCATAATACATGATTGTCATTCAGGGATGATTAAGGGGATAGGAAGAGCTGTTAATGGTATTTACTACCTGGTTGATGTGACTATGGAAGATCCGAGGAGACTGAAGGATGTAGAGTTGATAGGAGAAAGCAGAAAAGAAATGAAGGAAGATGTCTGTTGGACAAGTAATCTAAAATCTTGTAATTATGCAGGAGGTGCATTGAATGAAAGTGCTCTGTGGCACAATAGACTAGGGAATGCTTCTGTTGATAAAATGAAAAATTTGGTTGTATTTCCAATGATTGCTTGAAATCTAATGAAACTTGCTTGATTTGTCCTATGTCTAAGTTCACTAAACTACCTTTTGAATCAAGCACATCAGTTGCTACAACACCTTTCACCCTGGTTCATATGGACACCTGGGGTCCATACAAAACTCAAACATATAATGGCTATAGCTATTTTTTGACATTAGTAGATGATTATACACGAACCACCTGGGTTTACCTACTCAAACACAAATCTGATGCAGTGAATATGTTAAAATTATTTCTCTCACTTGTTGCAAATCAATTCAATCACTCAGTCAAGATAATCAGATCAGATAATGCTCTTGAGTTCACTGAAGGAAAATGCAGAGAATATCTAATTGAAAATGGAATTGTGCTTCAGACCTCCTGTGTGGACACACCTCAACAAAATGGTAGAGCTGAAAGGAAACACAGGAATTTGCTTGAAATGGCTAGGGCTTTGAGAATTCAAGCCAATCTGCATGTGAAATACTGGGGAGATTGCATTCTTACAGCAGTATACATCACAAACAGATTGCCCAGTAGAGTGTTAGGAAACAAGAGCCCATATGAGAAGCTGTTTGGTAAAAAACCACAGCTGGAACACTTGAGAACTTTTGGATGTCTGGTGATGGCTAAGAACCCAAGTAGATTGCAGGACAAGTTTGATATGAGGGGAGTACCATGTGTTTTCCTGGGATATCCTGCAAATCAAAAAGGGTATAGACTCTTGAATATACTCAACAAACAGATCTTTGTCTCCAGAGATGTCAAATTCTATGAACACATATTCCCCTACCACAAGTCTGCAGATGCACAATATGCTAAACCTTTGCCTAATGAGCTGATATCTCAAGTACAGATTGATGTGCAAGCTTCAGCAGATGCTGATATGTTTTCCATGGATGTTGATGAAGACTCACATCCACAGCCTCAAAATCCAGATCAAAGTGATGATGTAACTAGACCACTGCAGACTTATCACAGAAGAGCAACAAGAAACAGACCACCACCTCAATCTGATGATGTGACATCCTCTGAAGTCACTCAAATGATTGAGCCTGAACCATCACCAGAGCAAGTTGCTTTTCAAAGGAGGTCAACCAGAACTAAACAAGCTCCAGCTTGGCTGCAAGACTTTGTGACCTGCACAAAACACTCTGTTGAGTCATCTGGTGAACCTCAACCAGCAGCAAATGTGGCTGGTATCAGGCTGTCACCTCAACTAATGGCAATGCAAGCTCAAATCACTGAAGTGACTGATCCCAAAAATTTCAAAGAAGTTGTGCAAGAAGGAAAATGGGTGACAGCTATGAATCAAGAGCTTCAAGCCCTAGAAGACAATGACACATGGGAACTCACTACTCTTCCACCAGGAAGAAGAGCCATAGGCACAAAATGGCTGTACAAAACTAAGTTCAAGGCTGATGGTAGCATTGAAAGAGAAAAGGCAAGGTTGGTGGTTCTTGGTTGCAGACAGAGAGTAGGAATTGATTATGCTCAGACCTTTGCACCTGTTGCAAAGATGACTACTGTCAGATCACTCTTAGCAGTGGCAGCTCTTGAAAATTGGCACTTGGTGCAAATGGATGTTAAAAATGCATTCTTACATGGGGAATTACTTGAAGATGTATATATTCAAGTGCCAACTGGATACTCAGGACCTAGAAAGCCCATTGTTGTGAACCAAGCAGCACACACATTCTCTGCTCAGCACCCCAATCTGGTCTGTAAACTCAAGAAATCCTTGTATGGACTCAAACAAGCACTCAGGCAGTGGTTCACCAGGCTATCTTCCTCATTGGTAGCTCATGGATTCACTCAGTCCAAGGCAGATTACTCTCTATTTATCATAAGACAAGGGAATCATTTTGTTATCATCCTAGTCTATGTAGATGATCTGCTCATTGCAGGCAACCATGCAGGCCTCATTTAGGAAACTCAACATTTCCTACACTCACAGTTTCACATGAAAGATCTAGGTGCCCTCAATTACTTCTTGGGAATTGAAGTACATAGAAATTCAGATGGCATTTTCATCACACAAAGGAAGTATGCTATTGATCTGCTCAAAGAACACCACATGGAGAATGCTAAACCACTCAGGCTGCCATTAGATTCTCATGTGAAATTTACTCATGATGAAGGAACTCCTCTTTCAGATCCCACAACCTATCATCACCTCATAGGCAAACTCATCTACCTCACCATTACTAGACCTGACATAGCATTTGCTGTTCACACTCTAAGTCAATTCATGCAGAAACCTACTCACATACATATGCAAGGTGCTAAGAGGATCCTCAGATACATTGCAGGCTCACCAGGACAAGGACTCCTATTTGCCAGTGATTCTGGGGCTAAACTCACTGCCTATGCTGACAGTGACTGGGCTAGCTGTCCCATGTCTAGGAAGTCCACAACTGGGTTCTGCATACTCCTAGGGAAGTCCCTTGTATCTTGGAAGACCAAAAAGCAACCTGTGGTTGCAAGATCTACTGCAGAAGCAGAATACAGGGCCATGMCTTTGGCTACRTGTGAAGTAACTTGGCTGACCCAYTTGCTGAAGGACCTYGGTCTTAAATCCCTCTCTCCAGTTCTTCTCAAGTGTGACAACCAGGCTGCCTTGTCCATAGCAGTCAARCCTGTACARCATGAYAYGARCAAGCATGTGGAAATTGATTGTCATTTCATCRGAGACAAGGTGGCRTCTGGTGCCATTCACCCTGAATATGTGCCCACCAAAGGTCAACTGGCTGACATCCTGACTAAAGGTCTACCAGTTGCTCAACATGAAGCTATTCTATCCAAACTAGGAGTTCAGCACTCCCAGTTTGAGGGGGAYWYTAGAAAGGAAAGGCCCATATAAGGCCCTTTGCTTTTTTGTCCTCATTGCTTGTTGTACTAGGTTGTTAGTGTGTGCACATGATCCCATTCTGATTTCTTACTTTCTACCTACTATTTTGTRTGTTTCTTCTAYCAGTGTACAYCTTGCAGTAGGGTTTAGGGTTTAACAATGTATATATACTTGTAAAGGGRTGAGTGCCGTTTGGAACATACATACACACATTATCAYTACAKTACAGAAACCATTAAAACCATTATCAAAGCTTCAAACTTTATCAATATTTGCACACAATCAGTGCTGGTATCCACAGCARCATTAGAGTGATTCAACTCTACATATTGAAGAAACCAAAATTGCTCTTTGAATGATTTGCCAGAATGCAATTGTGAATGCTTAAATTGTCAGAACTTCAAGTAATGATGATGATCATCATTACTAAATCATAACAGAAAATAAGAGAGAGAGAGAGAGAGAGAAAGAAGAAGAATATTTCTCATTGAATTAATTGAGTAATGAATAATACAATGAGGGATGCCTTTAAATAGACATGTAACCAATATCAGAAAGAAAGAAAATAACAGAATTCTCTAACTAACTATTTGGCATACATGTAACTAACTTATGATTGCTGACTTGTACAATGAGCTGGGTCATTGAGCTGGAACCAGTGAGCTAACCATGCTGCTTGAGCTAGGATCTCCAATACCCCCTCTCAAGCTAGGATTAGGGTGCAAAACTAAGCCTAGATTGGAAAGCAGCTGCTTAAAATGAGGAGAAGGCAACGCTTTGGTTAACAAGTCTGCCAGCTGATTCTTTGTGGGGAGATATGTCAACTGAATTATGCCTTCCATGACTTTGTCCCTTGTGAAATGACAGTCAACCTCAATATGTTTGGTTCTGTCATGAAACACAGGGTTCTTTGCAATATAAATAACAGATTGATTGTCACAGTTTAGAGTAACAGGCTTCAAATTTGAGACCCCTAACTCCTCTAACAATCTCACCAACCAAGTCAATTCACTAGCTGCTGAGGCCATGGCCCTGTATTCTGATTCTACAGAAGACCTAGAAACAGTAGATTGTTTCTTACTCTTCCAAGATATGGGAGAACCACCCAAAAGAACAAGATATCCTGTGATGGACCTTCTAGAATTAGGGCAAGCAGCCCAGTCTGCATCTGAAAAGGCCTGTAGAGTGAGCTGTGAAGAACCTGATAAAAGGATTCCTTGATGAAGAGTACCATAAACATACTGGAGAACATGTGTGAGAGCTTGGAGATGGGGAATTTTAGGGTCTTGCATGAATTGGCTGAGAGATTGGACTGCAAAAGCAAGGTCAGGTCTTGTATTGGTTAGGTAATTTAATTTGCCACCAATGGATCTGTATAGGGAGGGATCAGGAACAGGATCCCCTTGGTCAGAATGTAGTTTTAGGTTAATAGGTAAAGGGGTGGGAGAAGTTTTGTGAATTTTCAAAGTGCTAAAATCCAGTAGTTCTTTGGCAAATTTATGCTGAGACAGAATAAAACCCTGAGTTGACCTAGTAACCTCCATACCCAAGAAATAATGGATAGGACCTAGATCTTTAATACTAAAAACTTGATGCAAATGAGCTTTCAATCTGACAATAACATCCTCATTTGTTCCTGTGACAACAATGTCATCCACATAAACAACAACAATAGTGAGATCACCCATGTCCCTTTTGAGAAAAAGAGAATAATCAGATTTGGACTGATTGAAGCCTTGAGAACCCAATTCTGTGACAAGCTTAGCATACCATTGCCTTGAAGCCTGCCTTAAACCAATGCTTGTTGTAGCTCTGTGTTAGCTATGGATGTTGCAGCTCTTGTGAGCATTTGTAATGACTTTAATGTTACTTAGTTAATTTATAAATGAAACTGCCATTTTTCACCAAGAAAAAGGTCTAATAATTGTATAAGTCAGGTTAGTGTTATTAACCCCTTTTCTTCTCTATTCTCTTTATTTCTCTCTCTTCAAATAAGACCCACTCGTTCTATCTCTCTCTCAGGAATCGGATCCCATAGAGTTCTTTGAAATTCTAGGGGTAGATTTTTTCTAAATCTACACCATTGAAAAAAATTGAATGGTTGTTATAAATACAACAAATTGGACCGTACAAAAAAAAAAAACAAAAACAATACAGTAAATTTAGGAAATTTATGCCTAGAGTTCCAAAAGAACTTCCAGAGGATTAGTAGAGGATCCTAATCCTCTCTCTGATCTATTGGTTTTTTTTCAAAAAAAAAAAAAATTTGCTTCGTTTTTCATGAACAAAAGTGGAGTAATATATTTATTTCATATTTGTTACTACCTTCGTTTTTTCAGCTGTTTTAGTTTTCATTTTAGGATGTTTTTAAATAGTTGTTCCAAACCAATCTAAAAATAATTTAATTACTTTTTACCTATTTTAATTACTCAAATATTAATGAATTACTCCGTATTAAAGTCAACTTTCATTACTTTACCTAATCTATTCACTCAAAATGACTTTTTTCTAAAAAAATCACTCACACATCTACTCTTTTACCTAACTTGCTCCATTATTTTAACTAATTCAATTATATCTTAAACACCGTGCCAAATTGATATGAAACATCTATTAAAAAATGGTTGGAGTACTTGGAACATTTTGATATGGACCATTTTTCACTTGCTCTATTTTTTGTCGCATTGATATAATATCATCATTTGCTTTATTATCTTTTCAGAATTTACATCTTTTATTTCTAAACATATTTTGATATTTCTCATGAACTATAATGATGGGTTGAGAAAAACTATCGATGAACAATTATATATTTTTAGATGTACATTGTATATGTACAACAATTTACTTTGAGATGTACAAATTACATAATATAGATGAACGTCAAAAATCTATGTATAAATTATTTTATACGAGTAATTGAGTAGAAAATTACAATAAATTATGTATTCGGGATGAACACTTAAAATTTAGAGGATATACACATCATATAATTGGAATGAACACTAAAAAATAAAATGATGTACACATGAGAATATTGTGTTTATCCAAATTGACAATAAGTATAAATATCAACGCACCATTGAACATAAAAAGTTCATCCAAGTTGAAGATCTTGAATAACAAGTATGAAACTCATAATTTTTAACAATAAGAAGACGATGAAGATCCACCATATTCAAAGCTAAAAAGAGATGAAAATCCACCATTTTTTTTAATCAAGATGCATTTTGTATTTCCATACTACTTTCATGATTTGAGAGTAATTGCGTTGAATTGATAGTGAGTTGAAGCACATGGGAAAAAAATAAAGATGAAATATAAGCAAAAGAGTTTTATGATTTGTAGCTAAAAAGGTAAAATAATAGACGATTCCTCACAGTTCAGAGTTTTTCTTGTGGTTCCATACTTCCATTTAACCTGCGCAAAGGAAACAAGACTACCAGAGTTCAAAATAAAAACAAGGAAAATGATTGAGCAACGCTAAAGGTTACCAATTTTCTAACATACAAGATAATAAAATATTATTATATGTGTAATAAATTAGAAAGAGATGATTTATAAAATAAAGTTTTAATGTTTTCTTGATCAATGAAAATTCAATATTGAGAGGGTTTGCATCAGACATTATTTATTACTCCAACAATGAGCTTTCCAAAGCCTTCACTACTTTTCAGTTTTAACCCTTCAAAAAAGCAATGATGTTTTAGCCAAGAATACCAATTACTTGTAGAAGTTGGAAAGCCACACAACACAACCGTTATTAATCTATGAAATTCAAATGGTCTATATATATATATGTGTGTTTGAGATCATATCACTAACTTAGTCCTCTCATACAATACAAGCAAACTTTAGCATCAATGGCTTCCTCCAAATCCATTGCAAAACAAAAAATTCCTAAAGTTGATCAAGACTTGATTAGCAGTCTGCCAACTAATCTGACTGAAAACATACTCAAATTCCTGCCACTGCAATCAGCAGCCCAGACGAGTGTGCTGTCGAAAAACTGGAGACAGAATTGGCTGTCTCATAGGTACCTTGTCTTCGATGATGAATTTTGGGAAGGACAACGTACAAACGGTGAGATAAGTTGGCAAAAAATCAGCAACATCATCAGTAACATACTCTTTCATCACATTGGTCCTATACTTCATTTCTGTCTGTATATTCCAAGCGATGTTGATCAAGTGATAAGCCTTAGTCTAAGTCAATGGCTGTCTTTCCTTTCGAGAATTGGGATAAAAACTATCTTTCTTGAAAATGGTTCTGATATGATACCAATGTCTTCTCATATTTTCACTTGCAGAGACTTGGAAATATTGCAAATCACAAAGTTTCAGTTGATGCACCTACCCACTGACTTTAAGGGCTTTGCTTGTCTTCAGTGTCTTGTGCT
>SNQN01002339.1:52287-75988 GCA_008642245.1 Bassia scoparia | reverse complement strand
ATCACAAAAATTCACCATATATGGAGCAAAATATCATGTGACCCAAATCATCATTTTGGTGTGTGAAGACAAAAAAAGAATTAATTATTAATCGTTCTTACATCAAACAAGTTGAAAAACATGTATACGGGGTACGTGCAGCATCATGATGCTAATATCCATATAGATAGCTACTATAATAGATAACCTAAATCGTTGGTTGTATAGTTGAATAGACAGAAACATGATTTAACGTGAAAAACTAAATCTGCATATAAACTAAAATATACTAAGAGAGAGATTGGGTATAAATTCGATGTATGGAATAAACACCTACGAAGAACCCAAAAGGAAAAAATACTATATAAATGGATAATGAGGTATAGTAATTTTTTTAGATATGGAAAAATATCCTTGTATTGGGGACATTAATTATAGCACTCTGTGAACATGTTATGATGTGTGCTTTGGACAAATGAAAACAGTCACCTTGTCGAGGTTTTTGCACCTGACACGAATATTCATTAGTAGAGACTCATGAGATGTATTTTTTTCACACTAAGAAAGCTTGTCAAAAGCTCTTGAAAGTATTTTAATTAAATATATACACGTAAATTTGTAAACTATTAAAATAATACTCAAGGACCTGAGATCTAAATCTTAATGCATATTATCAAGAATGGACTAATTCATTGACAAAATGTGTTTGTGCGTTTTTCGAGTGAAAAGAAAAAAGAAAGGGTTTGTTCTTTTGCTCTCTCATAATGAAAAAAAGATAAAATTGATGTGTGTATTGACAAAAGATCATTAAAAGGTACTATAGAAAATGAGCTAAGTAGAACAACATGAATTGAGAATATATAATGATTTTTCTTGTCTTTTTAGGTAGTAGAATATCAAAAAATCTTCATCGGAATAATGCTTTCTATAACAAGAATAAGAAGCAGATAAAATCACGAATTCAAAAGGAATTTCTCAACATACAAAAATTAATAAAATATTGAATCAGTAATATATAAGTGGAAATCTTATCTACAGTTTCCATTTAATCGGTTTGATTCATTCACAATCGTATGGGAAGTATGTAAGCTTGTGGTATGAAAACATCTCAAGATGAATGAAAATCCTCAAAAATGATTTTTTGCACAAATTGGTCTAACACTCCGAGAGTATTGTTGGTTGCCTATCTCCTCACTGAAACTTGCATTAGTCGTAAAACACAATTAATTGTTGGTGCTACACGATTCACATTGTCACTCAATTTCTGTCAATTACTTATCCTAAATAAAATACAAGAATAGCATTTTTTTGACAATATAATAAACCAACTAAAATGTTACGTAACTTTAATTAGGATATTTTAGAATTTTAAACATAGTGCCATTTTAAGTAAGTAATTCGTTAAAACAAGGTAAAAGGTACAGCATCTAAAATAGGGCCATCTAAGAGGGTGTTGTCCATCTAGCGAATAGTTAAGTGAAACAATTTGTCTATTTGTTAACTTAATATTCTATATCTTTTTTTCAAAATTAACTAATAATTCCTTTATTAAAAAAAGAAGAAGAATAAAATTATATGGGTTATAAAAACGATATATTGAAATGAAAAAATAAATAACACAGACATATGAATAAATGGTACACTACAACTCTAGATATGCTGATGAACTCAACACTGTGAGATTCGTAGACACCCATCTTATTTAATAGGTCATGCGGAAATATTCAATAATAGCATAGTCAAAGTAACTGGAGATCTCAAAGTAATCGGAATGTAAAACTATAGCTAAAAAAAGTTATTACAGCAAGATCAAGGAGCAACGATCTCCTAATGACTTAAAGCAATTCAAAAGTCACACAACGTTACGAACTATTATAAGGGTAAGCCTAGATGTCCTCAGTAGTCTCCTCTACCCAGCACACTCCAAAACAATTAACTCCTCACCTGAAAACACCTAAATCCACAAAATTTGCTACTTGTAGGCCAGTAACTGATACCATCTTAATCACACATGTTCGAACATAAACAAAGAATAATGGAAGGACTAGAATAGAAGGATCGATGTCAAAGACGACAAAGCTTCAATAATAATTATTATCAATGGATCAAATAGAAAAAACAATGATTAAAACCAAAGAGTAAGAATCAAGACCAATTTAAATCCAAAAAGGTTGCTAGTAATATCAAACAAGTTATACGATAAATTCATTACGAGTTGTAACTGGAAACAGGACTGGTGGAACAATTTCGGGCGGCTCTACTAGGCAATATAGTCAGGTAGCATGCCGATCGGGTCAATAGCTACCAAGTTATACACCGGTCTGAGATAGCAATACTCTCATTCCCGAACCAAGTAAATTCTAGTTCGGATAACAGTCGGAAGATGAGACAACTAACCCAATCAATCTATACTGCTCAGACGTGCCTCTTCAGATGCCAATGAGAACTCACATTGACATTATACCACGATTCCAATATCCAGCCAAAACACAAAACCTATGAAGACAATCGTCAAAATCCACTCAAACTCAAGAACAACCAACCAAATCAAATCCATTATTCCAAAGGTACCGAACTATGGACTTACCCTTAACCCAAGGCTACAATACCATTCCAAAACAAGTCTCATAATTCCTCCAATGAAGCTAGATCCTATGGCATAAAATCTGGATAAGTGTCAAAACCAAGGTCAGAAAGTAGCAAGTGCTTAAAGACAATCTAGTTCACCATCTCAAATCTTGGCAAAAATTGAGAAAATTTAAACTCAAACAAACGCACAGTAAAAACAAAATTCTTTTCATAAATCAATCCGTAATTCAACATTAGATCCACAAATTTCAGAGAGTTAGATATACAAAAATGTTTAGTAAAACCACATGACCATGAATCAGAGATTACATGTAAAGGAACCTAGTCAAAAACTATTAATAATTATAATTCAGCGCAACATAAGCCAAAACTTCACAATAAAGTGTAAATAATATATATTTAATAGTTGGTACTGTTCTAAAAATATTAGTGACGGTTCTAAGACATAAATAAAAATTATTAATATTTGCTAAAAGTTTGAATAAATTGAGAACCAATTAAATTACAATCTAAAATTACCTAAAACTGCTAGAAATAATTTTTATAACTAGAAGAATGTTAAAATATGTGTTTACACTCCTATATTCAATCTATTAGTCGGCTATTTAAAAAGCAGAAACCACCAAAAAACAGAAACGTAAAGGCAAAATCTGATTGAAATATCAGTGTGTAATTAGAAGATTCAAAAACTGACTTGAATTAATTAAACCAAATCATTTTAGACTATACTAAAAGGATGTAAAATACATTTTATGTATCCGAACGGGAATAATAATAGTGAATATGTTATAGAAGCATAATTAAAGTAATTTCAGAATTTTAAACTGTAAACGAAAATAAATAATAAATGGTTAAAAATTCCTTTTAATTAATTAATTTCCAAAAAATATAACCAATTTTTGGTCATCTCCTACTGTATTTAGATCCCTTTATAGCTCAGAAAACGACAACCTGTAATTTTAATGAATAGATTTCAGAAGTACAAAGGTGGGAAGAAAACATTTAAATATCAATTGGAGAAAACATTTATATTGAGGCATAAACATAATTAACTCATAAAATAGAAATTGTACCAATAATTAAGGGATCATTAGCGACTAAAAAATTCATTGACAAGTAATAAGAGCGAAAATTACTTATATAACATAAATTCAACAACACCGCGCATAAAATAGAGTTAAATCATGGAAATTTAGAAAATTGACATAAATTAAAATCCGAGAAATACAACTAAAATAATTGCTATAACTTAAATTACGATCTAAAATTAATTGACATGGGAAATATCTATATTACGAAAATATTTTAGAAATGTATAAACATAATTTATCACACATAAAACCGATAAACAACGAATTCCAATTAATAAAGCCTAAGCATGAGAATTATATAGAGTTAAATAGAAATAAGTGAAGGAAAATCTAGTTACTTTGAATTAGAGAAAATAAAACGTCTCTTTTACGAACACAAAAGAACCTCCAGAATGGCAAATATACCTGTTATTAAACTTGAATGAAACCGCAATTAAAATCTATTCAAAAATAACTTCCATAGGAATTGACACTTTTGGCATAGCGCTAATGAGAGGAAAAAATTGTGTGTGTTTGTTAATTTTTTTTTTTTTTAGAGAAGAAAAGAGGAAAAAAATTAGGTTTAATGTAAACTGCGAAGCTAGAAATTAATCATGACAAAAACTCTCACACATGCTCCTATAACCGTCCAAGAAGGAGAGGAAGAGTGTGCATATTTTTTAATTCTAAGAGTAGAATAGAAAGACTTTGCAAGTAAACAAGGGCAGGAATGCAATCTCTATATATAGGATAAAAGAGCAAATTTAGCTGAGAAAACAACATCTAAACTACACACCTTAGAAAACACCTCCATATTTACACTTCCTACAAGTTTAGTGGCACGCAAAATTTTGAACCTCCTAATTAGACTATTGTATAAAAGGTTGGTCCAAGAACACAAAACAATATATCAGAATAGTAAGTATACAATAACAATAATAATAATAAAATATAATATAATATAAAATAATAATATAAGATATAATGACCGTACAACTTAGAATAAGTGACCGTAGGAGAAATTATTAAAATAAGGAGCTAAATAAAATTAGTCATGGAAAATATCGGTGTATACACGTACAGTTTTAATAATCTCCATCACAGAAGGAGGTAAAATAACGGGTGAACGAGTAATATTTTAAGATATTTTAACACTCTCAAAACTACAGATATACAATATACAATGTAGTCATTCGCATATTTTATAATGATATAGATTAACCAAAATATGACCTTTCAGTAGTAACTTTCAAATGAGCCCAGTTGTTTTCTTTCGTGTACTTTTAGATTCAGGTACACAAAAACATTTTGGATATTCTTTAACTGAAGATTGTTTGAATCTATGATATTCTATCATGGTTAAATCTATAACACGTTGATTATTTCTTTACTACATTAAAATATATTGATTTTAAAGAACTCATACAACTGATCTTTGGTACTTAGTGTGATTTGGATTAAGGTATTAGTTGTCCACTTCCATACCTATAGGTATTTAAGACCAAATGTGTTTTACTTTTCTCGTATGAGAAAAAGAAATCTTGTATAAAGGATGTGTTTATTCACAAAAAAATCATGTTGAAGACTGGTGGTACCCAAATTCACATTTAATAAGGGAATAGGATGTGTTGATTGTTCATTGAAAATGTCTTCTTACTCTTAATGAATTTAAAAGAATCAGGTATCCTGTTTTGCCTATGAATCTCTATTCAAAAAATAGAAGACATCATTATTATAGAAATCATCGTAAATTCAAGATTAATAACAATACTCTAAATTAATTAACACTACATGCTTATTTACCTTAATCGTAATGATAAAAGTTTGGTTAGTGAGTAAGTTATTTATTATAATAACAAGACTGCTTTGTTATACTTCCGTGGATTTATTGGTGAAATATAAGTCAAAAGTTGTTACGTGAACATATTTTATATGAACAGCTTTTGTTATTAACTCAGTAGATTTTGATTATGAATTATATAATCAATATAAACATATACTCAAAAAAATTGAAACATGTTGCAAACAAATTCATGTATCAACGTAATTAGTTATTAAATATGAGTTCCATGCATTATTCGTAAATGATATTTACGTCAATTATATAATAAAAAAATATGCCTATCACATACTATAACATTTACTTCTTAAAAGCTTCAAAGAACTAATAAGCACATATCACAGTACCACATAAAGCTAGTAGAAAGAAGCAAGGATGATAAGGAATGAGCCCGCTTCTATTCTCTGTCTACAATTAAACTTACTCATGCTCACAGCCCAAACACCCATCAGCGCGTGAGGCTCGCCGAGATGGCGACGTGGGTTCACGCAACCTCATGTTCACGTATCCAGGCGAGCCTCCATCTACTCAGGGCGGTAAGTTCCGACGCTTCACAGGAGTGTTCCTGTTTTACTTTTCTCTCTCTTTTGGGTTTTTGGCCTCTGTTGTAGAAGTGCTGTTCGTTCCGGTTCCGAGCGGTTGTGGGTGTTTGGGGGGTTATCATGTGTTGCTCGTGGTTGTATCCTCACTGTGTTTTGTACGCGTCCTTTTTTTTCCTTGGGTCTAATATTGTTGTTGGTTGCGGGTTTGGGTTTTCGAGGTTAGGTTTTCCGGAGGTAGCGAGATTGGGTTTCGGGCCTTGGGGTTCGAGTTCCGGGTAGTCTTCCTCGAGGTTGGTTTTTCGGGGGTGAGTGGGTTTGTTGGGATTTGGGGTGGGGTATTGGGGTTTGGGAGTATTCAGGGTTCGGGGTTTCGGGTTTGGGGTTCATCGGGTGTTGGGTTTCGGGGTTGGGACGGTGCGGTTCTAGGTTATGCTTGCTTCAGCCCGGAGTAATGTTCAGAGGGAAGGGTTCGTTGGATAGTCTGCTTGGGTCTTGTGAAGTATAGCAATAAGTGGTTTGTGGTCGCGCAGCTCGGAGTCTAGGGTATGTGTTCAGCGTGGCAGGTTGGTTTGCTCCTCAGATTCACAGGAGTCTTCGTTTTCAATGGTCTCAAGTATCATTGCCTTTAAGACCTTTTCTAAGGAGGCAATCCCATCATGAGGTGTTTGGCAGACGTCCCATTGACGGTACCCCAAACGAGCGGACTTTTATTAGTCGTACACGACCCAAAGAGTGACCTTCATCCGCAATCAGACAATTCTCTTAGACGGATGAATTGCCTAAACCAGGTCGTGGCTCTACACGTCTCTTTGTCCAGGTGGTCGTATTTCATGCCAAGTTTGTTCCTCAGCATCCTCAACCGTCAGAATCTGGATTTGCCTATTTGTGCTGTGTTGTATTGTTTGTGTTTTATGTATTTAATTGTATTTCTTAGTATTTGTTGTTAAAGGTAGAATGTGAGCCGTTTTTTTCACTTTGTTTAGTTTTAAATGAACAAGATCTGAAGTAGTCAAGCTTTAGTTATCAAACCCATGTAGCAGCGACTTGTGCTTGAACGTGCTCAATGTTGCATGTGATGATTTTTTTTCATGTATACAATGTTTGCAATTCTCTTAATTCTAAAATCGAACATACCTAATTGATGCACATTTTTGTTGTCAAATATTTTTATACACCTTATATAAAAAATAATTCTATTCATGATATTATCCTTATTTATTTGTGCATAATAAAAAGAGCAATTTTTAACAACTGAGCGCTTGGCCCAGTGGCACTTCCAATTTTAGATATTACACATAGTATATTATTACATGGTTTGATTATAATCTCAATTGCTTTTATGATTATGTACCTATTCACATAATAATTTGTAATGATTGTTTCCCTTGGACAGATATTATCATATCAGAGCCTCTCCACGGATCACGATTATCAATGATAATAAGACTTCTTCCTGAATTTGACAGGGATTTTGTAAAGTCTCTCATTACAAATGATAGGAGGTGAACAAGATGGATGTTTTAAGCATCAATTTAATGAAAAGTAGTTGAATTTTTATGCATAGATGCTTGTGATGGATGAATTTGAAGCTACAAAAAGAATGCACAAAAAGGAGGAAAAGTACAAAGTACACATTCAGATCATTGCATTATTGACGACTCATGAGGTGGGCAGAAAAGAATGCAAGAGGAGAGGTTGGAATGGATTTATATCTCACAAAAACTACTCCAACATAAAGAACCAAAAAATATTAGAAGGCATTAGGCCGTCTTATTATGAAATTAAATGAACTTTGTCACGTGACACTATTTGACGTGTATATACGTGTTACACAACTTCACCGCATCATCTTATGTTTCATTTAGACTGTTATATTTTCTTTCAAAATAACTATACATTGTTTCCATCTATATTTGAACATATGACCAGTCGCAAAGAGAAGTTTACTTATCAACTCAACCGTTTTTGTAATTAAGATTTTTTTAAAATATGATTTTAAGATTCTGTTGTTACCTTGTAGTTTTTATTTATTTAATCTTGTATTAATAGTAAAATATGATATTTATCATTGTTTTTTGATGAATCCCTTTTAATTACTGATATAATTTTTAGGATATAGTTGTTATCTAGTATTTTTATTTAATCTTTTAACAATAGTAAGATATGATATATGAAGTAATTGTTATTCTGTATATAGTATTTTTTATTTAATTTAATATTTTTTGGATAAATACGGGATAATAGATAAATTTAATTTAATATTACTTTTATTAAGATTATGATTACATAAGTGCTCTTTGCAGGAATTTTTTTTAGATGGGTTATAGTCGATCGTGGTGAGCTTGGTGGGGTAAGGGAGGAGAGAGAAAGACGGTGGTTGGGCTGCTTGGGGAAGTAGGTTAGGTGGTTCAGAAGTGGGTTAAGGTGGGTCATGTCACCACATGAAAAATACAAATCTCGGGGCCACGGTGTAAAATAGGAAAATTTAAGTTGCCACCACGTAAAAATAAATAAATCAAACCACAGTTCTACCATTTAGAATTTCCCAAAATGGATTATAGATAAGTGTCTGAATAGTAACCGACAGAAATACTATAGAATAGATGGAAACTAAATCTCAAAAACAAACTTTCAATTATATTTATGTTAAAAAATTATATTTAAGACGCAAATATAAAATAATAGATTATGGAAGCCTAAAAATTTGACACTGAATTAAAAAACATTATCGTTGAAAATAAGGTATTATAGGAGTAAAACCAATTCAAAGTTGTACTTCCTCATGTAAACTAATTCACAATTTATGGAAAGAAAAATCATCATGATTATTATACAACAAACAATTTATAGTCACAGACTCAAGGCTATATAAATATAGGTCCTTTGTAACTTACTATTAATAGTTTTTTTTTTAGAGGAAAACGTTAAGCCGGAATATTATTGCAAATCAAAGACCGCCAAAGTAATAATACATTATGGAAGCCTAAAAATTTGACACTGAATTAAAAAAATTATCGATGAAAATAGCGTATTACTAGATTTTACCCATGCAATTACACGGTATATATAAAAAAATAGGAGAACATATGAGATACGACACTTTATAATAATAAGAACTGTATGTATTTTATTTCCAATTTTTATTTATTTCTTTCGTTTATTAGGCAAAGAGATTTCAGTGTTTTTTTTGTAATTGCATATAAATCACTTTATAATGTATAAATAAATATTCTTCAGTTTATAATGAACTATACTTTATTGTATATCTTGATATTTCAAGGTAATATTGTTTAAAATGTTTTTGATGTATTCGTTGATGATTATTTAATATCACTTGCCTTATAGAAGTTTATTAATATAATATATAATTAATTCTGACAATGTTGTGTGTAGCATTTCTTGTTATAATTTCTTTTTCTTGTTTAGTTTTCATAGTTTATAACATTAACATCAAATAATAAGAACTTGGCAAAATAATATAATATGGAACAATTATATTGTTTTGAAACTAAAATACCATATTATAGCATTTTTTTTAAAAAAATTAGAAAATTAATATATCCTATGTATATATAAACATTTTCATAAAAAAAGAAGAAATGTTTTTATTATTTATTTATTATTGTACGGAGTCGTTGTTTCTATTTTTTGGAAAAAGGGGAAAATATGGAAAGGGTTTGGAGGGAACTGTTTTGGTGGCTTTATTTTGGAGGGAGAGATTTTGGGAGGATTGGGTGGTTACTATGAGTTAGAATTTGTTATTATATAGATAGGAGTCTAACCAATTCAAAGCTTTACTTCCTCATGTGAACTAATTCACACATTTATGGAAAGAAAAATCATCATGATTTGTCATCAACAACAATCTTGTAACAAACTTCAGGCTATATAATATAGCCCTTTGTAACTGTAACATGCAAGTAACCATCACATGCATAAAAATCTCAAAAATTCAAGCCACAAATTAAAAATATATAATCATGATAAGAACAATTTGATGGTAGCGATCATGGTGTTACTGAACATGGAGCCATCAAATCAGCGTGTTGGAGTTATGGCGGGAAGCACACGATGTTTCACTATCATTTGCAGATGAGTTAAATGTTGGGATAACATTAACCATGTTCCGAAGGGTGTTATTGATAGCTTAATGGTGTGCAGACACGAAGAAGATAAGAATAAGTAGTTTGACTGTTGTGAAGCATTGAGTTTGAGTGATGAGTGTTTTAAGCTAGTTTTCTCACTCCTCCTTTTGATAAAACTGAATTTTGGTGATTTAGATGTAAGACTACATGTAAATCATCCCAATTAAACTATTTTGGCGATAATGAATTCTTGTTTGCATTGAACAAATAAGTTAATTAGCTGTAGGAATTCTCGTGTATGTTGTGTTTTTGGACAATATTAAGGATGATATCTTTTCTTTTATATGGTTATCTTGTCTTTTTATTTGTAGTTCGAAAACTACTTCACATGAATATTTTGATTTCTGGGAACCGAAAAGAGTTATAACTTATCAGCACACTAAGAGGAAATTTTACCATTTTCACACGAGTCATCTTCATAATTAATAAAACCTTTATCATGAGAGTCAGCAGCGAAACAGATTTGAATAATGTTATACATTCGAAATTTCATACATCCGTCAGGTTGCCTTGTGGAAATCACAACAGGGGATCATGCTTCTGTTGCTCCGGGTGTCCATATCTGGTTTGAGCCAGGGACTATGAACGGTAGAATCTTATCGTTATCATGTGTTCTTTACTTATGCGCTTGAGGTTTCTTTCATTCGGCTCCTTGTTTTGCTTGCTCGCGGTTTTGATGGAGAGTATTTTTGGGATCATCTGTTTCCTGCCTCGGGATGTGGTATCAGCACTCACAATGTTGCCGCTACTCTTCTTGACATTTGTTTGATCTGGGATTACTGCACGTAAAGGAGGTACATGTTGGTGTTGATGATGGATCGATGGGGCTCTACCGACCGACAAATGTTTTGCTCTATTCTTGGATGTGACGGCTTGGATGTGTGGTGATCGACGGTTCTTCTCCTTTGATGCAATCTGGGGTTGTTTGACTTCGTTCCTGGTCGTATGGTGGCGGTAGCAGCTCAGCAGAAGCGGGAGAAGTATTTGGCGCGTTGTAGGACGATTGGATATGGTTTCCTTCCTTTTTCCTTCTCTTCTTTAGGGGAATTAGACAAGGGTGCTGTTGCGCTTCTAAAGCGGATCCAAACGTTCTCCAGGGCCCAGGACATTGGGGCTCGTGCAGCTGCTCACATCTTTAGTCGGATAGGCTTCGCTGTAGGGGACCCATATTGTATCTCGGCTCCCCTCCAACTTCTTGTAGATCACTTGTCCTTTTTTGTTGCTTGTAACGCTTACCACATTTTGGTGTTTTATATATATATATATATAAAATAATAATAATAATAATAATAATAATAATAATAATAATAATAATAATAATAATAATAATAATAATCGTGTTTTAGCAAGTCACGTGAGATTCAACACCGAAATCCGACAAAGGATGTTGGTCAACGAACAAAACTGCTATAAAAATGATTTCAAGCAATTAACATTATGAAAGATAGTTTGTGGCAAAAGAATGTCACCCTCTCAATACCCCCRAACCCCTCTTCAAAAAAAGATACTCAACATTTTTGAAGCCATTATCGTTCTACACTATGAATCTATGACGGAGATGTGATGCACTTTTATTTTACTACTAGTGTCCCCCGGCGCGCGCACGCGCGCCGTGGTCCACTTTAATTTATACTAAAAATGTAAGTTAATATTTTAGCCAATTTAAATCGATAAACCATAAAAGCTAAGAGATGTGGAACAAATGACATAATATACAAAGCAATGCAACATTAAAAGTACAAGAAAACAATCAAACTTTATACGTCATTAAATTGAGATAATCTCCCGCAATGACTTCTATACCCATGAAATTAAAATGAACCATGAATTCAACAAAACACATGAATTTGAAACCCTAAAATTTGAAGTAAAACCTTAATTCAACATTGCATTAAAACCTAAATAGAGTACATATATAACTGTGTTACTAAACTTCAAATCTATTTGACTTCAATATGTACATAGAGTACATATTGAAGTCAAATAGATTTTCTCAAAGTTGACTTCAAAGCTATTTCACATTAGCATGTACATTACCATTCAAGAGCCCAAAAATCCATAGCTCAATTTTTACCAAAAAATTATACATAATCATCTAATTCCCAAAACCCATCTAATAAAATTAGCAAAAGAAGTAGAAAGCACACCATCGAAGCTTCATTTTGTCACTCCTCCCTTCATTTCAAAATGGAAGAAGAATTTGTTGACAGTTTTTGCTCCATTGATCAATCTCTGCTAAAGAATGGTTTGGTGGTTTCATCTACCACAGTAACAAGCAACAGTCAATTTCAATTTTAAACTGGAAGAATATTGTAGCTACATAGAGACAACTAAAGTGCAGAACATCAGACATTTGATTAAAGAAAATGCTTTTAGTCATTTAATGGAGGTATGTTCTTTTGTGTATATATGTAAGTTGGCCATCAACAGTTGCTTAGGCTTTTATCTATTTGCTTCTGATATGGCATATACTGAGCATTTTACAGCAGAAGCTGAGCTTTTAGGCTAGGAAAAATATATGGTGTTCACAAAACTACAATTTCTAGAATTTGGGAAGTTACTCCAAGCAATTCATCTCATTACATATTGTAATGGCATACAAAAATTCATTGTTATAATTAACATGACCCAAGTACTAAACATCCACAAAACTTGTTCTGAAAGACAAGATTAAACACTCAYATGTTTACAGACAAATGTATAAGTTGAAACTCTTATACAGCCTGTCAAAAAAACTCTTGTACATAGTATTTGAATATCTTAATGTAGATGACGTTGTTGAGCTTCCTACTTTTCTGTTTCACTTTCTAAGGCCAAACTCACACGCCTTGCTCGTACCCGAGTATGGACTCTTTACTATACCTTGCACGCATCGAAAAGTGATTGCAGCTTGCCTTCTCACATCATGTCCTCTAACAAGTGCTTGCTGTCTTACCAATCCTTTCAATGCACTCAAAGCTCTCCTAGCCCTGATATAGGAACCAAGGATCAATATAAACCATTAATATTGGGTTGAGATAACTAAACATTGGAATGAACTGATCCCCAACTATGAAAACAAAATCAAAGCACAATGAATAAAAAACAGGTTGACCATTACCTTTCCTTGACCTGATTTTAGTAGCGCTATCCATTCCACAAATTGCAATGCTATATATATCCAAAGTTATAGAAATCCTAGATAAATCGTATGAAAAAGAGGATAAGTAAGAGCATCCTTATTTATTCGTCACAACAGAGATGATAAGCATAGAAAATGGAGAGCATGTGGAGAAGCTGTAGAGAAGATGATAACACTAGGACTCGATCACCACACTCAATACTTTATTAAGATGCTCACATAATCAATTGTGGGATATTTTAACAGTTAAGACTCATGGTATCATATTTCTGCCATTTTTACAGCTTGTGTTTTGTGGAAAAGTAACAAGGAAGACGTTTAACAATGCATATAAGTAGTTTAGTTTTCTGCCAATTTTATGCATGGTTTTATATCAATTAAAAAGACATGTTAACAATGCATCATATCATTTGTAAATGTCTCAAGAGTCAAACCCCAACATTTCATCTTCATATAAAGTATAATCATCTAAATTTCCAATTCAAATATTTGACACCATGTTTACCAATTATCAACACAAAATCATAACTTCAAATATAAAACCCCAGAAACATCTACACTAATTCAAAACAAGAAAAGACAAAATCTATAAAACCCACAAAAGCCATTGAAATCCACACAATATTAATCATTATATCCCTAAAAATAAACAACACCAATAAAAAATTCAACAAAATTAACAAGACCCAATTAAAAACTTCAATCAAATGTGCAAATTTACCTGTTGAACAGGCTGTTGAGTTCATTAGGAGTCATGAGACTGGAAACTCAGATCGATAATATATTCTGAGGCAGCTAATGAGAAGAGAAAAGAAGTGATGAAGTGATGATGAGGAGGAAATGTGAAAAAGGATTGGCATAGGAGAAAAGATGATGAGTTTGCCAGCCTTTGAAACCATTGCTCCAATAATTCAAGAATTTCCCTTAAAATCTTCCAGTATCACTAGAATTTCGAATCACCCCACTTTTCGAGCCAAAACTCACACTTTTAAACTGAAATGAAAACCCAAATTGTCAAACCCTAACTCCATAATTTCGAACTCAACAACCCGCCACAACCAATATTTACACCCAAAAAGCAGATTTCAAACCGAATTCAAGATTGTCGAAACCACAAACATGGATCTCAACTCAAAACCCAAATACAACAAATAACAAACCCAGAATCAAATCCCACTATAATCTAAGTTAATTAAACATGAACTTAGAAGCCAAGACCATAACAAATAATCTTAATTATAAGAAAACCCTAACATGAGTCTACTTTTTACGTGTATAGCCTATAACTGAATTGCTAGTAGCCAAATACAACTTATTCAATATTCAATATCCATGTATCAACAAAAGATATATCTTACTAACACATGCCCCCCCCCTTTTTTTTTTTCGGGAACACATGCCCTTTACTAAGAAGATGTTTCTGATAAAATATCCTCATAGATGTCAGCATTAAAAGAGAAACCCACCAAATGCCAAATGCTAAAAATTATTCTAGAAGAGAAGGTCTTGATGTGTTGCAAGCCCCACACTTGAAATCACGGATTGTGGCAACATTTATTAACTAAAAAGCTCTTCTTTCATTCATGTAACCTCATTTAATCTTTAAGTTACCTTATTTTGTCCATAAAATGACTCAATACAATATGTTATGTAAAATTAATCATTTTTTATATAAAAAATAACCTTATTTGTTCTTTTATATAGCCCCTTGTTTTGTTTTGGCTATTAAAAGAGTAATTCTAGTTGTTACAAATTAAACCCTCTTATACAATTAAGGTAATCCTATTTATATGGTAACCTCATTTAAATTTCATTGTTATCCCCACTAATCATTTTAATATCTTATATATGAGGTCAACACCATTAGCTGCCACATATAATTAAGACTTTGTCATCCTAGAATAAAAACAGGATAGTATATCTAATAGGATTCTTCACTTCAACAGCCAAAGAGTGAAGCGTATGCTAATAAAAACAATGAATACATACGGATGGAATAGTCAGAATTACAACCTCCAAGAGTAAAAAGTGGATGAAGAGTATCACAAAGGAGTGAACCTCAGTTGGCACATCGCCCTACGTTCCTGAATTCACAGAATGCAGAACAAAACTAGGTCAAGATGATTACAATGCCTAAACAAGCGACAAAGACATAAGTTTTATATCTATAACTGATAAAGAAGATACTATAGATATAATAAGGCCAAGCTGCAAAAGATCAATGCAGAATATAACTCCTGGTGTGATAAAAGTCTTACTTTTAAATCAGCCCCAGCACACAAAACCTCTGGAACTGAACTGCATATCATAATGACTTTTGAAGAAAGATCTCTGTTTAGAGTTTCAAGACTATACTGCAAGCCCATTAACATATCCAGTATAAACACAAAACCTTTGTCTTGATTGTGAAAGATCATACCAGTATAAACACAAGTGACATAAAGAAGAGATTATGTGTTGCATAACCTGGACCTTTGCCATGGCAGCAACAAATTTCACCATTGTTTTGCAATTTCTGCTCAATTCCTCCATTATGAATCACTACAACATGTGCTCTTACCATCTTTTCTGCAAGACAAGAGAACCCCATCAATGTGATCAATTCATTAATGAGAAATTCCAATTAGAAATCAAAACTTTGAGAAATCGGTCAACATTAGAAGAACCCCAGATCAAAATACAAATACCCACCAAAATTAAATCAAATTTTATACAACCCAGYAAGATCAAATAAATAATCACAAAATAAAAACCTAAATATAAAACCACAAACCCAGGAAGAGCATTTCAATAGATTCATTCCCCTGATTCAAGAATATGCAGGGTATTATTCCACAAATTCATAATCTATATTATTAGAAGAATGTATCCCTTTGTAACCATCCCAACTCTTCACACCATGTCTTCCCTCCAAAAATAAAGCTATGACAATCTTTCCCTCCAAAACAATCCTTCACACATTCATTCACCTATTCACCTATTTTTGTCTTTTTTTCCACATTTATTCACTTTTAATATATTAATTAAAGTAAAAAAAAAAAATGAAAACAACTTCAATTCCTCCCTAAAAAAACAACTTCGAGTCATCAACTATATACTATAACAACTGAACAATTAAAAAATTAAGCAGTGTAAAAAAATCCTTTAAGTTAATCTCACAAAGCATGTAATTCCGCAATCTCATGTACTACTCATTTGTAATTCCGCAATCCCACAAGTATACGAAGTATATAAAATGAGGAAGGATTATAAAGTTCGATGTATGAATATTCGGAGTATAATATTTTATAGTAGTTTTATGTTTTATAAATGAATTTGGGGTAAAATTAAATTGGAATATGTTATTAGTGAAAAATTGTAGGTGTATGGATCATATTATGGGGTTTACAGTTAGAATTGAATGGGGTTGACGGTTAGTATTGATGATAGKCTATTTTCAATGGATTAACATGCATGATAGTAGTTAGTGTTTATTATGATCTGCTTCCCCTTTTTTCTAATTTCTTTTTATGTTTTTTTTAGTTTCATTAGTTGAAATTAAAAATATGAAGTATTTTATCCGTGAAAGGGGTGGCTGTTAACTTTTTTCCTCCGTCGTGTTTTGACATGCCTTTTTTTTGGGTGAATTAACATGAGGCCTCCATGTAGGATTTGGAAGCCTCACATCAAAACCAACTTCTTTACTAATATACTTCGTATTTAGTGGCAATTGAAAACCCAAAATATGAAACATCAACACCATTTTCGTTGATAAATATAAAAAAAGCAAAAAAAAAAACATTTTAATAAACACCTACAAAATCAATGTTCGAACAAACTTGAAAAAAATCTATAAATCTAAACACGAATACACCAAAACTTCCCCTAATACCCATTAAGGTTTGAGTTTATTGAATACACTAACACATGGGTAGATTTTTTATTTATTGTACTCCCTCCGTTCACGCGATGTTCCTACCACTTTCCTTATATGGACGTTCCATGAAGTTCTACCGCTCTCACTTTATTGCATTTAAGGAAACTTTATATTAATTTTTTAGTTGTGGTGGTTCACCATGTAGAGCTCATCATACCACTTGCAATACACTCATTTTTCTACTTTTTGATGAGGGATGGTTACGCAAAGAAGGGAGAAAATGGGTTGATTAGTTGGTTACCACGTTCATAACTCTAATAAAATAAATACATATTATACTATAAAAAATATTCTATTCACGGTTAACTATAATCTAGCAAATAAATAAAGGAAGAAAAAATTTGAAAAAATCATTATTATATCTATATCTATATGCCTATACCTTTTATATTAAAAGTCTCCCCCAAAACATACATGACATTACATACGAAGTATATAACTCTCCCACAAATCACTTTTTCCCTCTCCTCCYTAATGACACATCATCCCACGTCCACCTCAAWGACACATCATTTTCATGTATTCCTCTTTATATTTACAACTAATCTTCTTMTTATTCTTACGACAATGTAAACATTTTCTCATGCTTTGACATTAAACATCATTATATTTATATCTACCCATCATTTCTTTTTCTTTTTCTATTATTCATTAATCACGTATCTTCTAGCAACACCCTTCAACTTATTTGTACAAAAAGTGTGTTCATTCATTAACTCAAATTAATCTTTTTCTTGCTGATTGATTCTTTCAAAATGAATAATATTTCTCATAAATTTAAATTTTGTAAATTTTGTTGTTAGTGTAATCGAATTTTAATTTGTTTATCATTATATTCAATTCGTTGACGTGTTGGTTCATTCGACAATTGATGAGACTTAACACTTATACTAAGTATGTTCAAATAATATTTTTGCAATTTTAATTCAACTGTTAAAATCTTCAGATTTTGAAACCCGTGCGTAGAACGGGCCAAAAAACTAGTTACTTAATAATTCAGAATTCATAATCCTTCATACACAAAAAGTAAGAGAAAAAAATGGTTGAGCAAGACCTACCAACACGCAGCTTCGTCGAACAAAAGCTGAGATGANGATTTTGAAACCCGTGCGTAGAACGGGCCAAAAAACTAGTTACTTAATAATTCAGAATTCATAATCCTTCATACACAAAAAGTAAGAGAAAAAAATGGTTGAGCAAGACCTACCAACACGCAGCTTCGTCGAACAAAAGCTGAGATGACCCTGAAAAAGAAAAGCAATTAAACCGACTGAGTATAATTTGAGAAAGAAACTCAATTTTAGCACTAAATTCAGAATAGAAATTAAAGCAAATAGAAAATCAAACCCTAAATGGAATAAAAATTTGATTCCTAACCCACATTTAATGACTGATCTAAACTGAAAAATAAACCCCAAACCTACAATAACCTCAATCAAACAAGTCAACAAAATTGCACCAAACCCAGAAAACCCCATAAAATTAAACCATCCATCATACATTCTCAATCAACAAAATTCACCAAACAATAAAAAATACGAACCTTTTCAAACTCATCTTGGATTTCCTGAAKCTTTTCAATGGATCGAACGAGTTCACTGTCAATCTGCTCAACATTCTCCTCATCATTCTTATCAGCACCCTTCAATTTCTTGCCCTTATCAGCCACCATTTTTGCAACCCCTTTTGCTCTTCCCGTTTCTTTMTCTCTCCTCCCAAAAACCCTACCCTAAAAATCAAAACCAAACAATATATACCTTAACACAACAATCATGGAAATGGAGTCTAAGAAAGGAGGTAGAGCTTGTTTGCAAGCAGTGGCAAACCTTGGATCCCTAATTCGACCCTAAATTAAAACCCCAGATCTACAAAATTTCAAACCCTAACTCAACAATCAGACCCTAATATGAACTCTTACCTGCGAATCGAATGACGTCGATGCCACCCCACACGCACAAGGAACCCGACCACTTCAATCCTTTTGGGCCCCATAGGTCACATCCGGGAGCACAACCACCAACAAACACGCCACCACCAACACTCTTCACTCCCTTGCCTTCTTTCCCTTTTAACCCCATAGTCGTAGTGATCCAAAATAATATGAGGAAGAACCCAGAAAATTGCGAACCCCAAAACAGAAAACCTTAAACATGAGTTGCAACAGGAATTCGATTTCTTTAACCCATTGGTCGCATACGGTTATCAAACATGATGATCCAATCTACAACTTGAAAAACTCAAGGAAAACGCCATGAGGTCTAGAAAAAATGAGGAAGAAATGAAGAAAATGAAGGGAGAAAGACAAAGGAGAACGAGAGGGAGATAATGATGAAAGAGAAAGTAAATATTGGTAAAGGCGGAAGGTATGGTGTGTGGGGGTAACGAGCAACTGGATGGCGCAATTACCATCAACTGGCAGGGGCAAATGCATCACTCCACTGTTCATATGACAGTGTCACCTTAAGCGGCTTTTATTCGTGTATGGATTTACATATCTAATGAAAATGTGAAAAAATACACAGTCTTTCACAAATTAGTTAGTTTATAAGTTCAATTCTAAATATTATTTGCATAATGAAGTTCTTCAACAAATACATAATAATGGGTATTTTGTCAAAACCACCTTTTCAAGAACTTTTTTTGTCATAAGCCATTTTTTGTAATTTTTTTTGCGAAAACCATCTTGTAGGGGTTTTTTGTTGACCTCAACTTTTAACCGGATTCCAGCTTGTCTCGTTCTTCCTGTATTTTTTCGCCATTTTTATGTTTCTTATCTTGTCTCATCTCCATTAAGCATTGTTGTACGAGTAGTCACTTCTCGTGCTCTTAATCACACGTTATTTGACATTCGCCTTATTTTGTTTTTCCTTAAATGTTGACATAAGATGGTAGGTTGTAGACACTCAAAAGTGTTCCCCAATTGAATAGCCATTGAGGAACGTACGACGTTCGAATAGATTTGATCTCAAAGCACATAAATAAAACACATTTGCATGAGTTGATTAAAGTTGAGTTCGAAATCATTACCGAGAAGCCCAATAATAGGCGAAAAATATTATTTTACTATTTTCTATTTTCAGGCCATTTTTTTAGCAAAACAATTTTTTTTAGATTATTTATAAAGATAATTTCTAAGATTTTCATTCTTATCTCATTCTTCTCATTTTTCTGAGTTTGCTAGTATTTTTAAATAAATGTTTCTGATCTTACTATGATTTTCTATATTTTTATAAGTTTGCGAATATGATTTTCAAAACAAATAAATTTCGAAATTCTAAGAGAAAATCAAGAAAATTCAGGATTGATTCGGAATATTTCTAGAAGGTGATCTTGATCTCCAAGGAAGCCAAAATCAGAATAAAGGATAATTCCTGGACGACAGATTAATTCAAAGATATAGATGCAAAATTCCCAAACGTATCACATGAAAGATAGATAAGAATAATCCTTGCTATCTTATCCTTCCCCAAAACGCCTACAAATACAGCTTTCGAATGCTTAACAGAAATCAACAAAAATCGCTTCAATAAGAAAATCAACAAAAATCAGGCTTCGATAAACAAAAAATCAACGAAAACCATTGTAGATGTGCAATTCAAAGCTCTGAAAAGTCTTCTCTGTCATTCAAATTCAATCCACAAACACAAACCACTAAAAAATTAAAAGCCTCGAATTTTTCGCAGCTTTCGAAGTCGTTTCTTTGCGAATTTAGTAACAAAATATGAGTCTATCAATTCAAATTCCTCTTCTTCTCTTGTGTGTTAATTTTTTTGAAAATAGAGTGAGTTAACATTTGCTTTTTGGTTCTTCAATCATGATAATTCATTCTTTCTCTTACGCAATCGTTTTACATGTAATGTCAATGCTAAACGATTTCCTTTGCTTGAGATAAGCGAATTCATTGAAGCAAAAGCTTTTATACACTAATCTTTGATTTCTTGTTTTATACGATTACAAGTGAGTTGATTTTTTTACATTTGATTCTTTGTATATTGTTATCTTTGGATTTTTGTATATGAGTCTTTCGAATTGCTTAATTAAGACCGAAACTTGTTTTGAATCACATGAATTCAGATAATTATGCGAACGACAGTTTAGGCACCTATTAATTTTGATAATTCGAAGTGGTCCAAAATTATTAGGTATCAGGTACATGCTATCATTAATAGGAAATCAGACTTTTATCATAAGTATTTAGGTTAATGGCGGTTCTAAGAATCAAATCGATAGGCGCACTCTTTGAAATTCATATATATCTTTATGGAACTACAACTGAGACCGAGTGACGATCCTGATGATCGGGCGGATTGGGTCAATATCTAACCGCTACCATGTTCCTCAACCCACGCTTGTTACTTAAGACCTAACAGTGGGCATTAGTTCTGGCACCAATGTTTCGTTGTCCTGATTAACTTATAGGCATGGTGGCGATTCCCTCTATGACAACACCATCCAAAGCACTCACTGCGGGATCGTGAACACAGTATACAAGTCAAAATCACATAGGACACTTATGCCGAGAAGGTCACATGCCACAAAATGGACTTTCACTGGGATAATCACCATTAGATGATCGTGAACAACTGAAGTTCATAGTTCCATCTCATAATTAATGATTGGCTGTGACCCTCCGAATATAAGGCACAACCTTAGGCTCCTAGGTCTCAATAATGGCGATTTCTCATACGAGATCGCCTAAGGGGGGATAACCTTGGGTGCATGTGTTAATGGATTCACATGGTGTAAGGAAGTCCTATCCCCCCCATCACGCATGTACACGTTGTATTGGTTGCGTGTACATAGGGGTATCATCTACCCTACATCAATGTTTAGTGGTGAAAACTTGGACCACTCTACCTTTTAGCTAGGGTACCTTCATCGACCTTAACAAGCCGACCTATAGCTCACTTACTTCTGACCTTAAGTACAATACATTTGACTGTGTTACTATTCAATTCAGTGCTCTTACTTATGACAATAGCTCATGACTGCATTCAAGAGCTATACTATCACAAAACCTAGTCCATGAGCATACTCAAAGTTCCCTAGTCAATTCATGGTCTGGTTCAATTCTAGGCCCCATTCAATGTCCAATCTAGGTGCTTCAAAATTGAGTTAGGACTACCTAGGCCCGTTCCAAGTAAACCCAACTTAAGGACCTTCAAAACGACTTAGCGTCCATCTTCAATCCTTTCCTAAGTACACAGTTAAGACTAAAATTTGAATATGGTCCATCATAGATCCTTGGTCTTTTCAAGTTTCTAATTCAAGATCAGGCCCAGAACCTTAAGACTGAAGCTAGGTGTCGACCTGCACATTTCAAATCCATACCCTAAGTGGCCCAAAACGAATGTAGGCACATTAGGCACTCTCAAATTCAAATTCAAGTCCAAATTCAATTTCAAAATCAAGTCAGGTCCAAGAACCTTTAAACTGACTTAGATTCGGCTTTCGGATCAATCCATCTCAAATTCAATTCCAAACCTAGCACCTTAAAACAGAGATAGGTCTAGGTATAGCCCATTCAAGTCCAAATTCAATTTCAATATAAAGTGAGGTCCAAGAAACTTTAAACTGAATTAGGTTTGACTTTAGGATCAATCCATCTCAAATTCAATTCTAGCACCTTAAAAAGAATTAGGTCTAGGAATAGGTACATTCAAATCGAATTTCAATTTCAATCCTTAAATCTAGAACCATAACACCAAATTAGGTTCAATCTTAGAAGCTTTCAATTACTAGTCCAGTCCAAATCTAATTCAGGCAAGATTGCAAAGGCTTGAGAGGCCCAAGGAGACGAGAAGTCAAACAAATCTTACCTCAACTTACAAAGACATCCATATCCACAAAAGACCCATGTCTTGTGACCCTTCACCATCCTAAAAAAGCCCAATCCTTCACCTTCTTGGCCCAACTGGAGAAGTATCCAACTCCACCAACATCCAAACCGATTCACTTGCTACACCATGAGTCACCCCAAGGTACGGATCATTGATCTGTGTGGTCTTCTATAGATTGAATCACAGAGTCCTAGTCYYAACTAATCTTTTCATTTTCTTTTTGTTTTGAGTCTATGTCATTTAGGATGCAATCTCTTCAATTTCAACAAAATAAGCCTTTCAATTTCAATTTCAATTTTTCCTATTTCTAATTCAATGATGAGACTCCTACCATTCAAAAACCTCAAAAACAAAAATAAAAATGGACATGTTTGAAAGGTCCTCTTCCATAGCTCCACAAAATAAATCCCTTCCCTCCATTCACCTTAAACAAAAATCAAACATCCATTGAAACCTCTTTCAGCTTATTGACCCCTTTTTTTTCTTTCTTACCCACATCAAAACACCATTCAAATACCAAACATAAAGACAATGACAAGCTCAGTTCAAAGATGCCAAAATCAACTTCAAAATCAAATATTCAAAATTCCAAGTTCTAAAGTAAAAAAACTTGTCAAAATCAAATGCAAAGCAAAAATCAAATTCAAGCCTCACACCCT